>VXCM01008751.1:0-16298 GCA_014773175.1 Lucifuga dentata
TAGTATACATTTACTATAGTTTTTACTATGCACTTTCTGTAGACTTATACACTCACTATACAATTATAGTCTTTTTATTCACTTACTATACTCTTGATACACTTACTGCAGTCTTATTATACACTTATTATAGTCTTACTATACAATTACTATAGTCTTTTTATACACCTACAATAGTCTTACTAAACACTTCCTATAATCTTACTATACACATATTTGTTTTACTATACAGTTACTATAGTCTGTTTATACACCTACTATAGTCTTACTATACACTTACAATAGTCTTTTTATACACTTACGATACCCTTCCATACACTTACTATAGTATTACCATACAATTGATATAGTCTTTTATACACGTACTATAGCCTTACTATACACTTATTATACTCTCACTATACACATACTATACTTAGTATACTCTTATAGTCTTTTTATATACTTACTATAGTTTTACTATACACTTACTATCGTATTACTATAGTCTCACTATACACTTACTATAGGCGTACAATAGTGTCACTATATACTTACTATAGGCTTAGAATAGTCTTACTATACACTTACTATAGATCTTACTATGGTTTTATTATAGTTTTACTAGACACTGATTTTGTCTTACTATACACTTACTATAGTTCTATTATACACTTATAGTGTTACTAGACACTTAGTATAGTCTTATTATATACTTACTATAGTCTTACTATACACTTACTATAGATCTTACTATGGTCTTATTATAGTCTTACTAGACACTGACTATAGTCTTACTATACACTTACTTACACTTACTTACTTAGTTCTTACTTACTTACTTACTTACTTAGTTCTATTATACACTTATAGTCTTTCTAGACACATAGTATAGTCTTACTATACACTTAAACAGTATTTGTCTTACTAAACACTTACTATAGTCTTAGTATACACTTACTATAGTCTTACTTTATACTTACTACAGACTTACTATAGTCTTAATATACACTTACTATAGTCTTTTTATACACTTACTATAGTCTTACTATACACTTACTATAGTCTTACCATACACTTACTATAGTCATAGTATAGTCTTATACACTTACTATAGTCTTATTATACACTTACTATAGTCTTATTATACACTTACTATAGTCTTACTACACATTTACTATAGTCTTACTACACACATACTATAGTCTTACTATACACATATTTGTCTTACTGTACAGTTACTATAGTCTTTTTATACACCTATTATAGTCTTACTTTCCACTTACAACACACATAATATAGTCTTTTTATAAACTTACTATAGTCTTACTATAGTCTTATTATAGTCTTAATATACATTTACTATAGTCTGTTTATACACTTACCATAGTCTTACTATATACTTACTATAATTTTAGTATGCACATACTATATTCTTTTCATACACTTACTATAGTCTTACTATACAATTACTATAATAGCTATATAATAATTATTATAATATAGCCTTACTATACACTTACTATAGCCTTTCTATACATTTACTATAATCTTACTGCACACTTACTATAGTCTGTTTATACACTTACCATAGTGTTACTATATACTTACTATAGTTTTAGTATGCATTTACTATTGTCTTTTTATACACTTACTATAGCCTTACTATACATTTACTATAATCTTACTACACACTTACTATAGTCTTACTATACACTTACTAAAGTCTTACCATACACTTTCTATTGTCATAGCCTTATTATACACTTACTATAGTCTTTTTATACACTTACTATCGTCTTATGATACACTTACTATAGTCTTACTGTACACTTACTAAAGTCTTACTACAGACTTACTGTAGTCTTACTAAAATTTTACTATAATCCAACTACACATTTACTATAGTATGACTACACACATAATATAGTCTTACTATACACATATTTGTCTTACTATACAGTTACTATAGTCATTTTATAAACCTACTATAGTCTTACTATCCACTTACTACACACATACTATAGTCTTAGTCTTTTTATATACTTACTATACTCTTACTATACACTTACTATAGTTTTACTATACACTTAGTATAGGCTTACAATAGTCTTATTATACACTTACTATAGTCTTATTATACACTTACTATAGTCTTACTACACATTTACTATAGTCTTACTACACACATACTATAGTCTTACTATACACATATTTGTCTTACTATACAGTTACTATAGTCTTTTTATAAACCTACTATAGTCTTACTATCCACTTACTACACACATACTATAGACTTAGTCTTTTTATATACTTACTATACTCTTACTATACACTTACTATAGTCTTACAATACACTTACTATAGTCTTGCTATACACTTTAGTATAGTCTTTTTATATACTTACTATTGTCTTACTATACACTTACTATAATCTTACTGTAGTCTTACTATACACTTACTATAGTCTTACTATAGTCTTACTATACATTTAACTATAGTCTTACTATACAATTACAACAGTCTTTTTATGCACTTAATATAGTCTTTTTATACACTTACGATAGCCTTCCATACACTTACTATAGTATTACTGTACACTTACTATAGTCTTATACACTTACTATAGTGTCTTTTTACACAATTACAATAGTCTTAGTATAGCCTTACTATATACTTACTATAGCATTTACTATACACTTACTACAGTCTTATTATACACTTACTATAGTCTTTCTATACACTCACTATAGTCTTACTACACACTTACTATAGCCTTGCTATGCACCTACTATTGTCTTACTATACAGTTACTATAATCTTACTGTAGTCTTACTATACACTTACTATAGTCTTACTATACACTTACTACAGAGTTACTATAGTCTTACAATACACTTATATTAATCTCACTATACAATTACTATGTCCTTTTATACACTTACGATAGCCTTCCATACACTTAATATAGTATTAGTACATAATTGATATATTCATTTTATACACTTACTATAGCCTTACTATACACTTATTATAGTCTNTTAGTACATAATTGATATATTCATTTTATACACTTACTATAGCCTTACTATACACTTATTATAGTCTTACTATACACATACTATATTCTTATAGTCTTTTTATATATTTACTATAGTCTTACTATACACTTAATATAGGCTTACTATACACTTACTGTAGTTCTTATNTATATATTTACTATAGTCTTACTATACACTTAATATAGGCTTACTATACACTTACTGTAGTTCTTATTATGGTCTTATTATAATCTTAATATACACTTACTATAGTCTTACTATACACTTGTTATAGTCTTTGTATACATTTAGTATAGTCTTACTATAGTCTTAATATACACTTACTATAGTCTTTTTATACACGTACTATACTCTTACTATACACTTACTATACCCTTATTGTACACTTACTATACTCTTACTATACACTTAATATAGTCTTTTTATACACTTACTATAGTCTTACTATGCACTTACTACAGACTTACTATAATCTTACAATACACTTATATTAGTCTTACTATACAATTACAATTGTCTTTTTATACACTTACTATAGTCTTACTATACACTTACTATAGTTCTATTATACACTTATGGTCTTACTAGACACTTAGTATAGTCTTAGTATACACTTCCTATAGTCTTACTTTATACTTACTACAGACTTACTATAGTCTTACTATACACTTGTTATAGTCTTTCTATACACTTAGTATAGTCTTACTGTCCACTTACTATAGTCTTACTATACACTTACTATAGTCTTACTTTATACTTACTACAGACTTACTATAGTCTTAATATACACTTACTATAGTCTTTTTATACACTTACTATAGTCTTACTATACACTTACTATAGTCTTACCATACACTTACTATAGTTTTACCATACACTTACTATAGTCATACTATAGTCTTATTATACACTTACTATAGTCTTATTATATACTTACTATAGTCTTACTACACATTTACTATAGTCTTACTACACACATACTATAGTCTTACTATACACATNTACTATAGTTTTTTATACACATACTATAGTCTTATATTCTTTTTATATACTTACTATAGTCTTACTATACACTTATTCTAGTTTTACTATGCACTTACTATAGTTCTTACTATGGTCTTATTATACTCTTAATATACACTTACTATAGTCTTTTTATACACTTACCATAGTCTTACTATACAATTACTATAATAGCTACATAATAATTACTATAATATAGCCTTACTATACACTTTCTATAGTCTGTTTATACAGTTACCATAGTGTTACTATATACTTACTATAGTTTTAGTATGCACTTACTATAGTGTTTTTATACACTTACTATAGCCTTGCTATAGATTTACTATAATCTTACTACACACTTACTATAGTCTTACTATACACTTACTAAAGTCTTACCATACACTTTCTATAGTCATACTACAGTCTTATTATACACTTACTATCATCTTATGATACACTTACTACAGACTTACTATAGTCTTACTAAACTTTTACTATAATCTAACTACACACTTACTATAGTATTACTACACACATACTATAGTCTTACTATACACATATTTGTCTTACTATACAGTTACTATAGTCTTTTTATAAACCTACTGTAGTCTTACTATCCACTTACAACACACATACTATAGTCTTAGTCTTTTTATATTCTTACTATACTCTTACTATACACTTACTATAGTTTTACTATACACTTACTAAAGTCTTACCATACACTTTCTATTGTCATACTATAGTGTTATTATACAGTTACTATAGTCTTTTTATACACTTACTATCGTCTTATGATACACTTACTATAGGCTTACTACACACTTAGTATAGTTGTTATATACACATTATTGTCTTACTATAGTCTTACAATACACTTTCTATAGTGTTGCTATACACTTTACTATAGTCTTTTTATATACTTACTATTGTCTTACTATGCACTTACTATAATCTTACTGTAGTCTTACTATACACTTACTATAGTCTTACTATACACTTACTACAGACTTATTATAGTCTTACAGTACACTTCTGTTAATCTCACCATGCAATTACTATGTCTTTTTATACACTTACGATAGCCTTCCGTACACTTACTATAGTATTAGTATATAATTAATATATTCATTTTATACACCTACTATAGCCTTACTATACACTTATTATAGTCTTACTATACACATACTATACTCTTATAGCTTTTTTATATATTTACTATAGTTTTACTATACACTTACTATAGTCTTACTATACACTTAATATAGGCTTACAATAGCCTTACTATACACTTACTGTAGTTCTTACTATGGTCTTATTATAGTCTTAATATACACTTACTATAGTCTTATTATACACTTACTATAGTGTTACTACACACATACTATAGTCTTACAACACTTACGATACCCTTCCATACACTTACTATAGTATTACTATACAATTGATATAGTCTTTTTATATACTTACTATAGTTTTACTATACACTTGCTATCGTCTTACTATAGTCTCACTATAGACTTACTATAGGCGTACAATGGTCTTACTATACACTTACTATAGGCTTACAATAGTCTTACTATACACTTACTATAGTCTTACTTTATACTTACTACAGACTTACTATAGTCTTAATATACACTTAATATAGTCTTTTTTATACACTTACTATAGGCTTACTATATACTTACTATAGCATTTACTGTACACTTACTATAGTCTTATTACCCTTACTATCGTCTTTTTATACACTCACTATAGACTTACTACACACTTACTATAGTCTTCTTATTACAGTCTTACTATACATTTACTATAGTCATACTATAGTCTTACTATACACTTACTATACCCTTATTATACACTTACTATAGTCTTACTATACACTTACTACAGACTTACTATAATCTTACAATACACTTATATTAGTCTTACTATACAATTACAATTGNACTACAGACTTACTATAATCTTACAATACACTTATATTAGTCTTACTATACAATTACAATTGTCTTACTATACATTTACTATAGTCTTATACACTTACTATCGTCTTACTATAGTCTTAGTATAGACTTACTATAGCCTATACTCTTACTATACACTTACGATTGTGTTACAGTAGCCTTACTATACACTTACTATAGCTTTACTATACAGTTACTATAGTCTGTTTATACACCTACTATTGTCTTACTATACACTTACAATAGTCGTTTTATACACTTACGATACCCTTCCATACACTTACTATAGTATTACTATACAATTGATATAGTCTTTTTATATACTTACTATAGTTTTACTATACACTTGCTATCGTCTTACTATAGTCTCACTATAGACTTACTATAGGCGTACAATGGTCTTACTATACACTTACTATAGGCTTACAATAGTCTTACTATACACTTACTATAGTCTTACTTTATACTTACTACAGACTTACTATAGTCTTAATATACACTTAATATAGTCTTTTTTATACACTTACTATAGGCTTACTATATACTTACTATAGCATTTACTGTACACTTACTATAGTCTTATTACCCTTACTATCGTCTTTTTATACACTCACTATAGACTTACTACACACTTACTATAGTCTTCTTATTACAGTCTTACTATACATTTACTATAGTCATACTATAGTCTTACTATACACTTACTATACCCTTATTATACACTTACTATAGTCTTACTATACACTTACTACAGACTTACTATAATCTTACAATACACTTATATTAGTCTTACTATACAATTACAATTGTCTTACTATACATTTACTATAGTCTTATACACTTACTATCGTCTTACTATAGTCTTAGTATAGACTTACTATAGCCTATACTCTTACTATACACTTACGATTGTGTTACAGTAGCCTTACTATACACTTACTATAGCTTTACTATACAGTTACTATAGTCTGTTTATACACCTACTATTGTCTTACTATACACTTACAATAGTCGTTTTATACACTTACGATACCCTTCCATACACTTGCTATAGTATTACTATACACATACTATACTTACTATACTCTTATAGTCTTTTTATATATTTACTATAGTTTTACTATACACTTACTATCGTATTTCTATAGTCTCACTATACACTTACTATAGGCTTACCATAGTCTTACTATACACTTACTATAGATCTTACTATGGTCTTATTATAGTTTTACTAGACACTGACTTTTGTCTTACTATAGTTCTATTATACACTTATAGTCTTACTAGACACTTAGTATAGTCTTAGTATACACTTACTATAGATTTTACTGTGGTCTTATAGTCTTACTAGACACTGACTATAGTCTTACTAGACACTGACTATAGTTTTACTATACACTTACTATAGTTCTATTATACACTTACTTTCTTACTAGACACTTAGTATAGTCTTACTATACACTTCCTATAATCTTACTATACACTTATACAGTATTAGTCTTACTATACACTTACTATAGTCTTACTTTATACTTACTACAGACTTACTATAGTCTTAATATACACTTACTATAGTCTTTTTATACACGTACTATAGTCTTACTATACACTTACTATAGTCTTTTTATACACATACTATAGTCTTACTATACACTTACTATACTCTTATACACTTACTATTCTGTTAATATACACTTACTATACTCTTAATATACACTTATTATAGTCTTACTATAGATTTACTACAGTCTTATACACTTACTATAGTCTTTCTATACACCTACAATAGTATTTCTATACACTTACTATATCCTATAGTCTTACTATACACTTACTACAGTCTTACTATACACTTACTATAGCCTTACTATATACTTACTATAGCATTTACTATACACTTACTATAGTCTTTTTATGCACTCACTATAGACTTACTACACACTTACTATAGCCTTACTATAGTCTTTTCCATACACTTAGTATAGTCTTACTATACATTTACTACAGTCAAACACACTTACTACATTCTTAATATACACTTAATATAGTCTTTTTACACACTTACTTTAGCTTTACTATACACTTACTATAGTCTTACTATACACTTATATTAGTCTTACACTTATATTTGTCTTACTGTAGACTTACCACAGTATATTTACTATACACTTACTATAGTCTTAGTATACACTTACTATAGTCTTTTTATACACTTTCTATAGCTTGACTACGCAGTTACTATAGTCTTTTTATACACTTACTATCGTCATATGATACACTTACTATAGACTTACTATACTTACTAAACTTTTACTATAATCTGACTACACACTTACTATAGTATTACTACACACATACTATAGTCTTACTATACACATATTTGTCTTATTATACAGTTACTATAGTCTTTATACACCTACTATAGTCTTACTATCCACTTACAACACACATACTATAGTCTTAGTCTTTTTATATACTTACTATTACAATAGTCTTATTATACATTTACTATAATCTTACTACACACTTACTATAGTCTTACTATGCTCATACTATAGTCTTATTATACACTTACTATAGTCTTATTATACACTTACTATAGTGTTACTACACACATACTATAGTCTTACTATACACATATTTGTCTTACTGTACAGTTACTATAGTCTTTTTATACACCTATTATAGTCTTACTTTCCACTTACAACACACATACTATAGTCTTATAGTCTTTTTATATACTTACTATAGCCTTACTATGCACTTACTATAGTTCTTACTATGGTCTTATTATAGTCTTAATATACACTTACTATAGCCTGTTTATACACTTACCATAGTCTTACTATATACTTACTATAATTGTAGTATGCATTTACTACATTCTTTTTATACACTTACTATAGTCTTACTATACAATTACTATAATAGCTATATAATAATTACTATAATATAGCCTTACTATACATTTACTATAATCTTACTACACACTTACTATAGTCTTACTATATACTTACTAAAGTCTTACCATACACTTTCTATAGTCATACTATAGTCTTATTATACACTTACTATAGTCTTTTTATACACTTACTATCGTCTTATGATACACTTACTATAGACTTACTGTACACTTACTAAAGTCTTACTACAGACTTACTATAGTCTTACTAAACTTTTACTATAATCTAACTACACACTTACTATAGTATTACTACACACATACTATAGTCTTACTATACACGTATTTGTCTTACTATAAAGTTACTATAGTCTTTTTATAAACCTACTATAGTCTTACTATCCACTTACAACACACATACTATAGTCTTAGTCTTTTTATATACTTACTATTACAATAGTCTTATTATACATTTACTATAATCTTACTACACACTTACTATAGTCTTACTATGCTCATACTATAGTCTTATTATACACTTACTATAGTCTTATTATACACTTACTATAGTGTTACTACACACATACTATAGTCTTACTATACACATATTTGTCTTACTGTACAGTTACTATAGTCTTTTTATACACCTATTATAGTCTTACTTTCCACTTACAACACACATACTATAGTCTTATAGTCTTTTTATATACTTACTATAGCCTTACTATGCACTTACTATAGTTCTTACTATGGTCTTATTATAGTCTTAATATACACTTACTATAGCCTGTTTATACACTTACCATAGTCTTACTATATACTTACTATAATTGTAGTATGCATTTACTACATTCTTTTTATACACTTACTATAGTCTTACTATACAATTACTATAATAGCTATATAATAATTACTATAATATAGCCTTACTATACATTTACTATAATCTTACTACACACTTACTATAGTCTTACTATATACTTACTAAAGTCTTACCATACACTTTCTATAGTCATACTATAGTCTTATTATACACTTACTATAGTCTTTTTATACACTTACTATCGTCTTATGATACACTTACTATAGACTTACTGTACACTTACTAANTAGTCTTTTTATACACTTACTATCGTCTTATGATACACTTACTATAGACTTACTGTACACTTACTAAAGTCTTACTACAGACTTACTATAGTCTTACTAAACTTTTACTATAATCTAACTACACACTTACTATAGTATTACTACACACATACTATAGTCTTACTATACACATATTTGTCTTACTGTACAGTTACTATAGTCTTTTTATACACCTATTATAGTCTTACTTTCCACTTACAACACACATACTATAGTCTTATAGTCTTTTTATATACTTACTATAGCCTTACTATGCACTTACTATAGTTCTTACTATGGTCTTATTATAGTCTTAATATACACTTACTATAGCCTGTTTATACACTTACCATAGTCTTACTATATACTTACTATAATTGTAGTATGCATTTACTACATTCTTTTTATACACTTACTATAGTCTTACTATACAATTACTATAATAGCTATATAATAATTACTATAATATAGCCTTACTATACATTTACTATAATCTTACTACACACTTACTATAGTCTTACTATATACTTACTAAAGTCTTACCATACACTTTCTATAGTCATACTATAGTCTTATTATACACTTACTATAGTCTTTTTATACACTTACTATCGTCTTATGATACACTTACTATAGACTTACTGTACACTTACTAAAGTCTTACTACAGACTTACTATAGTCTTACTAAACTTTTACTATAATCTAACTACACACTTACTATAGTATTACTACACACATACTATAGTCTTACTATACACGTATTTGTCTTACTATAAAGTTACTATAGTCTTTTTATAAACCTACTATAGTCTTACTATCCACTTACAACACACATATTATAGTCTTATTTTTTTTTATATACTTACTATACTCTTACTATATACTTACAATAGGCTTACAATAGTTTTATTATACAATTACTATAGTCTTATTATACACTTACTATACTATACACTTACTATAGACTTTTTACACGTATTATAGTCTTACTATACACTTACTATATTTCTATTATACACTTATAGTCTTACTATACACTTGCTATAGATCTTACTATGGTCTTATTATAGTCTTACTAGACACTGACTATAGTCTTACTATACACTTACTATAGTTCTATTATACACTTATAGTCTTACTAGACACTTAGTATAGTCTTACTATACACTTAATATAGTCTTACTATACACTTATATAGTATTAGTCTTACTATACACTTACTATAGTGTTAGTATATACTTACTATAGTCTTTTTATACACATACTGTAGTCTTTCTATACACTTACTATACTCTTATTATAGACTTGCTATTCTTTTAGTATACACTTACTATACTTTTACTATACTCTTATTGTACACTTAATATAGTCTTTTTATTTTCTTACTATAGGCTTACTATACACTTACTATAGTCTTACAATACACTTACATTAGTTTTACTATACAATTAGTATTGTCTTTTTATGCACTTAGTATAGTCTTTTTATACACTTACTGCAGTCCTATTATACACTTACTATAGTCTTACTATAATCTTACTACACAGTCACTATAGTCTTTTTATACACTTTTATTGTCTTAAGATACACTTACTATAGTCTTTTTATACATGTAGTATTGTCTTACTATAGCCTTTCTATACATTTACTGTAAGCTTACTATACACTTACTATAGTCTGTTTATACACTTACTATAGTTTTTTTATACTCTTACTATATAGCCTTACTATACATTTACTATAATGTTAGTGTACACTTAATATAGTCTTACTATAGTCTTACAATACACTTACATTAGTCTTAGTATACAATTACTATTGTCTTTTTATACACTTACTATAGTCTTACTATACATTTACTATAGTCTTATACACTTACTATAGTCTTACTATACACTTACTATAGTCTTACTATACACTTACTATAGCCTTACTATATACTTACTATAGGATTTACTATACACTTACTATAGTCTTATTACACTTACTATAGTCTTTTTATACACTTATTACACACTTACTATAGCCTTACTATAGTCTTTTCCATACACTTATTATAGTCTCACTATACATTTACTATAGTCTTAAAACACACTTACTACAGTCTTAATATACTTACTATAGTGTTTTTATACACTTTATATAGTCTTACTACACACTTACTATAGTCTTTTTATGCACCCACTATAGTCTTTGTGTACACTTACTACACACTTACTATCGTCTTTTTATGCACCCACTATAGTATTACTATACAATTAATATAGTGTTTTTTTACACTTAATGTAGCCTGACTCTACACTTAATATAGTCTTACTATACACTTACTATAGTCTTAGTATTCACTTACTATAGTCTGACTATACACTCACTATACAATTAGTAAAGTCTTTTTATACACTTACTGCGGTCTTATTATACACTTACTATAGTCTTACTACACACTTCCTATAGTCTTTTTCATACACTTATTGTAGTCTTACTATACATTTACTATAGTCTTAATATAGACTTACTACAGTCTTAATATATATTTATTGTATTCTTTTTATACACTTACTACAGTCTTACTGTACAGTTACTGTAGTCTTACTATACACTAAATATTGTCTTTTTACACACTTACTATAGCCTTACTATACACTTACCATAATCTTACTACAGTTTTGGTATACACGTACTATAGCCTTACTATAGTCTTAATAGACTTACTATAGTCTTTTTATACACTTACTATACACCTACTAAAGTCTTACTATAGACTATACACATACTATAGTTTTTCTATACGTTTACTATAGTCGTACTATAGTCTTAGTATACACTTACTTTTGTCTTACTATAGTCTTATTATATACTTACTACTCTTACTATAGTTTTGATACACTTACTATAGTCTTATTGTACAGTTACTATAGTCTTACTATACACTAGTGTTACTATTCACTTACTATACTTATATTAGTCTTACTATACAATTAATAGTCTTTTTATACACCTGCTATAGTCTTACTATATACTTCCTACACACTTACTATAGTCTTTTTATGCACCCACTATAGTCTTTGTGTACACTTACTACACACTTACTATCGTCTTTTTATGCACCCACTATAGTATTACTATACAATTAATATAGTGTTTTTTTACACTTAATGTAGCCTGACTCTACACTTAATATAGTCTTACTATACACTTACTATAGTCTTAGTATTCACTTACTATAGTCTGACTATACACTCACTATACAATTAGTAAAGTCTTTTTATACACTTACTGCGGTCTTATTATACACTTACTATAGTCTTACTACACACTTCCTATAGTCTTTTTCATACACTTATTGTAGTCTTACTATACATTTACTATAGTCTTAATATAGACTTACTACAGTCTTAATATATAGTTATTGTATTCTTTTTATACACTTACTACAGTCTTACTGTACAGTTACTGTAGTCTTACTATACACTAAATATTGTCTTTTTACACACTTACTATAGCCTTACTATACACTTACCATAATCTTACTACAGTTTTGGTATACACGTACTATAGCCTTACTATAGTCTTAATAGACTTACTATAGTCTTTTTATACACTTACTATACACCTACTAAAGTCTTACTATAGACTATACACATACTATAGTTTTTCTATACGTTTACTATAGTCGTACTATAGTCTTAGTATACACTTACTTTTGTCTTACTATAGTCTTATTATATACTTACTACTCTTACTATAGTTTTGATACACTTACTATAGTCTTATTGTACAGTTACTATAGTCTTACTATACACTAGTGTTACTATTCACTTACTATACTTATATTAGTCTTACTATACAATTAATAGTCTTTTTATACACCTGCTATAGTCTTACTATATACTTCCTACACACTTACTATAGTCTTTTTATACACTTACTATGGTCTTATTATAGTCTTAATATACACTTACTATAGTTTGTTTATACACTTACCATAGTCTTACTATATAGTTACTACAGTCTTATTATACATTTACTATAGTCGTATTATACACTTACTATAGTCTTATTATACACTTACTATAGTCTTACTATACACTTCCTATAGTCTTACTATACTTACTATACTGTTATATTCATCTTTCTATACACTTACTATAGTCTTACTTCACACTTACTAGGCTGTTCTATACATTTACTATAGCCTCTTTATATGCTTACTATAGGCTTACTATACACTTTTTATATAAACTTATTATAGTCTTACTATTCAATTACTATAGTCTTACTTTACACTCACTATACAATTACTAGTCTTTTTATACACTTACTGCAGTCCTATTATACACTTATTATAGTCTTACTATACACATACTATATTCTTATAGTCTTTTTATATATTTACTATAGTCTTACTATACACTTAATATAGGCTTACTATACACTTACTGTAGTTCTTACTATGGTCTTATTATAATCTTAATATACACTTAGTATAGTCTTACTATACACTTACTATAGCCTTACTATACACTTATACATTATTAGTCTTACAAGTATACACTTGTTATAGTCTTTCTATACACTTAGTATGCACTTACTATAGTCTTACTTCACACTTACTATAGTCCTTTTATATACTTACTATAGTCTTACTACACACTTACTAGGCTGTTTTATACATTTACTATAGCCTCTTTATATGCTTACTATAGGCTTACTATACACTTTTTATATAAACTTATTATAGTCTTACTATTCAATTACTATAGTCTTACTTTACACTCACTATACAATTACTAGTCTTTTTATACACTTACTGCAGTCCTATTATACACTTATTATAGTCTTACTATACACATACTATATTCTTATAGTCTTTTTATATATTTACTATAGTCTTACTATACACTTAATATAGGCTTACTATACACTTACTGTAGTTCTTACTATGGTCTTATTATAATCTTAATATACACTTAGTATAGTCTTACTATACACTTACTATAGCCTTACTATACACTTATACATTATTAGTCTTACAAGTATACACTTGTTATAGTCTTTCTATACACTTAGTATGCACTTACTATAGTCTTACTTCACACTTACTATAGTCCTTTTATATACTTACTATAGTCTTACTACACACTTACTAGGCTGTTTTATACATTTACTATAGCCTCTTTATATGCTTACTATAGGCTTACTATACACTTTTTATATAAACTTATTATAGTCTTATTATTCAATTACTATAGTCTTACTTTACACTCACTATACAATTACTAGTCTTTTTATACACTTACTGCAGTCCTATTATACACTTACTATAGCCTTACTATACATTTACTATAATTTTAGTACACACTTAATATAGTCTTACTATACAATAACTATAGTCTTACTATACACTTACTATAGTCTTTTTACACACTTACTTTAGCCTTAATATACACTTATTAGTCTTACTATAAACTTACCATAGTCTTTGTATATGCTTACTATACATTTATTATAATCTTACTGTACACTTGCTATAGTCTTACTATAANGTCTTTGTATATGCTTACTATACATTTATTATAATCTTACTGTACACTTGCTATAGTCTTACTATAATCTTACAATACACTTATATTAGTCTTACTATACAATTACTATTGTCTTTTTATACATTTCTATAGTCTTACTGTACACTTATTATAGTCTTACTATAGTGTTTTTACACATTTACTATAGTCTTAGTATAGACTTATTATAGCCTATACTATTACTACTACTACTTACTATCGTCTTACAATAACCTTACTATATACTTACTATGGCATTTACTATTCCTTTACTATATTCTTGTTATGCACTTAATATAGTCTTTTTATACACTCACTATAGTCTTACTACACACTTACTACAGCTTTACTATACATTTACTATAGTCTTACTATGCACTTATTATAGTCTTACTATAGGCTTACGAATATTCTTAGTATACATTTACTATAGTTTTTACTATGCACTTTCTATAGACTTATACACTCACTATACAATTACTTACTTACTTACAATTACTTAATATACTCTTTATACACTTACTGCAGTCTTATTATACACTTACTATAGTCTTACTATACAATTACTATAGTCTTTTTATACACCTACTATAGTCTTACTACACACTTCCTATAGTCTTACTATACACATATTTGTCTTACTATACAGTTACTATAGTCTGTTTATACACCTACTATTGTCTT
>VXCM01008752.1:0-11207 GCA_014773175.1 Lucifuga dentata
ATCTGGATTTTGTGCATGGAACTTCACAATCTAAATAAGTAGACTGTTTATTGCTGTTACTGTTTAAGTGTTGTCTTTTTGTCCTGGTCTGTTGTGTCGTGGGGTTTTAGCCTCTTTGGTGTTTCTCAGATTAAACCACTACACTGGTTATTACTGGTTATTACTGGTTATTACTGGCTATTACTGTCACTACTCTGTGTGTGTTTGTCTTTGTGTTGTTGTTCAGGTGTTTAGCCCTCCTTGATAGAAATTGTTTATTAGGTTTAAATAAAGCATAATAGGTTGGTCAGGAGGGCCAGTGAAGGTCACACACACACACACACACCTACGCACTATATACAGTATTGTCTGTCTGTTGCTAGATTAAATTGCATATATATAAAAAATGGTTATGTCATTCTTGGCATACACCACAACTATATATGCAGACAGAAAAAAAAAAAATTTCTGAGAAAACACGCTGACAAACATGGATATATTGACTCTCATACTACTGTAATACTTTCTCGTCAAAGAAATACCTGGAGATTAATGGTTCATTTAAAGGATCATACTGGTGGTTTTCCTGTTTGAACCCAATAAATACTATGCACATACATGTAATGTTACTGACAGCCATTTTCCAAAACATAAAACCGCATTTTCATATTATTTTGCCAAATCCCCTAATCTTTCAAAATCAAATGTTCAGGTAATTATACCCACCTTAAAATTCAACGTTGCACAATCATTTTTTCTGGTAAAAGCAGTTTTCTTCTGGGACTATATTCCCTGGCAGAGACATATTTTTTTTTTTCCCGTGCAGCTCTGTGTTGGATTGGTTAAAAGGGCCAACCGGCCATTTTGCATGTTTGAGCCTAATATATTCAATTTTCATACATGTAACATTACTGACAATCATTTCCCAAAGCATGCTACTGGAATGGTGAATTAAAAATGTTTTTCCTACCTTCCAGACTGCCACTGTTTTCAGTTCATTCTGGTACTCTATTAAAATCAATATATTTGAAACGTTCTTGGGATAGGTAATCCATCATCGCCAACAAGACGTGTATTCAGGTTTTTTTTNTTGAAACGTTCTTGGGATAGGTAATCCATCATCGCCAACAAGACGTGTATTCAGGTTTTTTTTAGACGTTATGTAATTTTAGCGTTTAAGTGCAATAAAAAGCACAGAGTGATCTGAAAATGCTTCCTATGGTCAGTTCTTCACTTACAGCACTTGAATGCAGCACTAAGAAGCATTTTCAGCTCAAACATGCAAAATAGCCAGTGTGGTCCTTTAAGTAACCACCAAAAAAGAAAAGAAAAATGTTTGGTTTATGTGATGGATCATTTATTTCAGGCACGTTTCAAGTCTCTAGTTGAGAAAGAGTCGAATCTAAAAAAAAAAAAAAAAAAAANAAAAAAAAAAAAAAAAAAATGACTTGTCAAGTTTGCAAACAAAGACCAGTCTAAAGAGAAATTTAATGAAATCCAAACTGTTTTGCACAGGCCGAGCTGAACTCCATTTTGACGGGGGACGATGAAGAGGAGGTGGAAGGAGAAAGAGGAGCAGCAAGCAGACAGAGCAGCATTCTGTTTTCTCCTAGAAAACAGGCGGTAAGGAGCTCGCTGAAGAAAAACACTCTGAAAGTACAAAAGCCAAACCAGACTGTGCCACGTCATTTGATCACTATCTGAAAGGACATGTTATGATGGAGACTGCAGCGACGAAGAGTGAAGCATAAACTCAATTACAGCACGAAATCAAAACAAGACTCATCAGATCCACCACAGACTCGACAGAGAGACTCGCAGCGGCGTGGAATCGACATAATCCAAAACGACATCGGTGACTTGTAACTTCACTTGAACTTGAGCCTTTTGACTCAGACTTGATATTTTCCCCAAAGCAAAGATGAAAAATTATATTTAAAATATTTAGCTCTTAATTTCCAGCAAATCAGCACTTTCCCAGATCATGTTCAGCCAATCAGAGAGCCAATCAAATCACACAGAGTTAAAACAACATTTCATTGACAGGGAGAATTAGCTATGAAACTAGAGAACAACGCTATAGGCTAATGTGTTCATAGTTAATGGCGTGCTAATGCAAAGTTAACATTAGCTCACAGCTAACTAGCTTGTTAGCTAGCCAGTAACTTTCAAAGTTAAAAAGACAATTCCACCCTGAATCTTTCCAACTCTTGCGGGATTTAGCCTGCTTTTGCTAATTTGTTGTTTCAGTTTGTTAGCTAGCTAGCATCTTTCCTAGTGAAGAGAACGTTACCCTAAATCCTTCAAATTATTACAGGATTTTACTGATGTATTTAGCCTGCTTTTGCTCATTTGTTTTTTTTCATCTTGTTAGCTAGCTAGCATCTTTGCTAGTCAAGAGAACGCCACTCTAAATCTTTCAAGCTGTTGGAGGATTTTACTGATGTACTTAGGTGTTCTTTTGCTAATTTGTTGTTTCATCTTGTTAGCTAGCTATCCTAAATCTTTCCAACTATTACAGGATTTTACGACATATTTGGAGTTCTTTTACTAATTTGTTGTTTCATCTTGTTAGTTAGCTCGTATCTTTCCTTGCTAAAAGAGAACTCCACTCTAAATCTTTCAAACTTTTGTGGGATTTTACTGACGTACTTAGCGTGGCTTTGCTAATTTGTTGTTTCGTCTCTAAGGTTTGTGAACTTGATAAATCGCTAAGTGATATTACTGGGACAGTTTCATTCGCTATTACTAGAAAGAAAAATGTTGATAATCTTTAACAAACAGAAAAACAGCTTTTTAAATTTTTTATTACCTGCTGAAGACAAAAGAGCAACAATTTCTCTCCTGACTCGACATTTAGCAATCAGAGAGAGAGCAATTAGCTTATTATGGCTTGTTTAGGACTAGAAACTCAAACTTTAGGACTTGTGAATTGACTTGTGACCTGTCTTGACTTAGGACTTAAGTGCAAAAACTTTACGCCTACTTGTGACTTGAAAACAACGACTCGGTGCCACTTCCTGTAACTGGATGCTGTAATTGTACCGTTTTTGTAATCAATAATCAGTAATTATGTTTGATTGTTTTTCTGGATTTCAGATGTCGTGGTCCTACTGCAAATACATGGAAGCTCTGAGCAGAGAGGAGGTGCTGCTGAGGAGACAGAATCAACTGGAGACCTCATTCTCTTCAGACTCAGGTACACACACACACACACACACACACACACACACACGCGCACCTCCCTCCGTCTCCCAGAGGTCAGCAAACCTGCCATATCCCATATCCAGCTCTACTCACAGCTAATAGTCAGGCTAAATGCAGGAAAAGTGACATGACACTGAAATTGGGTCGAGCCTTTTCCCACGGTGAAATCCAAGTTAAATTTCCAAACCCTAATATTCCCTGGCAGCTAAAACAAAAGCATCATCAAACTGACCCCCTACACATGTCACAACTGTCTCATTATGTAGAACTCCGGCCAAAGCAGCCACTTCAGCCCGTCCATTAAGTCTCAATGTTCTGTGCAGGAGTTAGTCCGAGCCCACACTGAGTGGCTGTGTAAATGAAGCGTGATGCTAATGCAGGATTTAGTCACAGCCCACGCGTGAATGAGTACTATTGCAAATGAAGCATGGTGCAAATGGTGTTTTAATGGGTTAGTATGAAGGAGAATTCTCGTAAGGAGCTCAGCAGGACTTTGCGAGAAAAAGTTAGCGAACCCTTTGGTATTTTTTTGGATTTCTACACCAACTACTCGTCCAACGTGGTCTCCATCCAAGTCAGAACATTAGACGGACACATTCTGCCGAAAACGACACGGAAACATCTCGGTATTGTTTATTCACTCACGGTACAGGGTGTTAAAAATATGGAAACCTGATCAGACTGGCACAAAAGCGAGGAGGAATTTTAGATCATTTCTTCCTACAAAACTGCTTCAGTTCATCAATAATTCTGGGATTTCCTGCATTAACATTCCTCCTCAGGTCTGTTTGTACTGGATTAAGGTCTGGACTTGGTCATTCCAAACACATCCCTTTCTTTTTTTACACCATTCCATTTTTTTTTCTTTTATTAACTTGCATGATTTTTGTTATTGCTGTCTTAGAGTGTCATAAACTTGTATTAAAGGAGCATACCAGTGATTTTGCATGTTTGAGCCCAATAAGTAAACACACATTGTGCTACCGAAAATCATTTTTCAAAACATACTACTGAAGCAGTAAATATTGAATTGTTTTTCCTACCTTCCAGACTGTCATTGGTTTCAGGTGATTTGAATACGCTGTAAAAATCAACTTGCAGAGACTTGAAACGTGATGACAGATAAATAATCTGTGACCAAACCAAACGTTCTTATTTTTTGTCCAAGTAACTTTAACTGATCCAACACAGAGCTTCAAGGAAGAAAATGTAACTCTCCGCCAGGAAATATAGTCCCAGGAGAAGACGGCTTTAACTGAGAAATTAAAAATGACTGCATCTTCTACATTTGGACTTTAGCAGGTGAAACACTGAATTTTCAGGCAGGTGTATCACCTGGACATTTGATTTTGAAAGATTAGGGAATTTGGCAAACTAACAGCAAAACTAAAATATAGTTTTGCGTTTCGAACATGTATGCAGGTAGTATTTTTTGGGCTTAAATGTGCAAAATCACCAGTCTTACTATACACTCACTACTATACATACTATACAGTACATACTATACACTTACTATAGCCTTACTATACACTTACTATAGTTTTACTACACACTTAGTATAGTCTTACTACACACTTACTATACACTTACGATAGTCTTACTATACACTTACGATAGTCTTAGTACACACTAGTCTTACTATACACTTACTATAGTCTTAGTATACACTTACTATAGTCTTACTACACACTTACTATACAGTTACTATACACTTACTATAGTCTAAGTATACACTTACTACAGTCTAAGTATACACTTACTACAGTCTAAGTATACACTTACTATAGTCTAAGTATACACTTACTATAGTCTAAGTATACACTTACTATAGTCTTAGTATACACTTACTATAGTTTTACTACACAGTATAGTCTTACTATGCACTTACTATACACTTACGATAGTCTTACTATACACTTACGATAGTCTTAGTACACACTTACTATAGTCTTACTATACACTTACTATAGTCTTAGTATACACTTACTATAGTCTTACTACACACTTACTATACAGTTACTATACACTTACTATAGTCTAAGTATACACTTACTACAGTCTAAGTATACACTTACTACAGTCTAAGTATACACTTACTATAGTCTAAGTATACACTTACTATAGTCTAAGTATACACTTACTATAGTTTTACTACACAGTATAGTCTTACTATGCACTTACTATACACTTACGATAGTCTTACTATACACTTACGATAGTCTTAGTACACACTTACTATAGTCTTACTATACACTTACTATAGTCTTACTACACACTTACTATACAGTTACTATAGTCTTACTATACACTTACTATAGTCTAAGTATACACTTACTATAGTTTTAGTATACACTTACTATAGTTTTAGTATACACTTACTATAGTCTAAGTATACACTTACTATAGTCTAAGTGTACACTTACTATAGCCTTAGTATACACTTACTATAGTTTTACTACACAGTATAGTCTTACTATGCACTTACTATACACTTACTATAGTCTTACTATACACTTACTACAGTCTAAGTATACACTTACTATAGTCTTACTACACACTTACTATAGGCTTACTATGCACTTACTATAGTTTTACTACACACTTAGTATAGTCTTACTACGCACTTACTATACACTTACTATAGTTTTAGTATAGAGTTACTATAGCCTTACTACACACTATAATCTTATACACTTACTATAGCCTTGCTGCGTTCTCCTGTGAAATTTCATGATAAATGTAATTAATTGTTGACTGTAGAATCTGGAGCTGTTGTAAATGCTCCGCTGCGTGTCTGATTGGATTTCTCTCTGCTCAGAGTCGTCCGCCTGCAGCGTCAAATCAGCAGGCAGTAAACTCAGCCATCAACAGCGCCGCTCCTCCAGGAAGAACAGCAGATACCAGAACCGTAAGCTAAGACGCACCAAATAGTCCAATTCAGTAAGCTGCTCATTTCTCCTCAGATTTACACTCTAAGTGTTGCATTATTTGTTGCTCTGCTGCAGGAGATGCCAGCGCCTGCAGCATCAAGAGAAACCAAGGCATTCAGGAGGACTGACGGCGATATCGCAGCACAGACGACGAGTGAAAACCCAGAGCTGCTGCTGATATCTGGACGCTCAGATATACACGTGATGTAAAAAAAAAAATCTTCTGTTCACTGTAAAATAAATTAAAAAAGAGAGAGCATAACACTTCAAATAATACATTTTATTAAAATGTTTTTACTAATATATTATTTACATACATCAAAGGCATTAGACTTAAGTGTTGTAAAACCTTACAGAGCTCTTACAAAAAAAAGGCAACATCAATAATTACACGTTTGTATCACAAGGGATTGGCATCAATGTAAAGTGATAAAACAGCATTAATAACTGTTACAGCATCTATCAAAAAGTTTTTGGTTGATAGCTCGTATCAACGTGTATTTAATATTGCACTTAGCGTTGGTGTGAGACGAGCATGAAGAACTTAAACATGGAGCCTGTTCATAGGGTGAAACGTAAAGAAGCTTTTAAACAGGTCTGTTAGTTTTATTCTGCTGTATTCAACAGTGAAAGAGACAACATCTTTTCACATGCTCCCTGCCTGCAGTTCAAAAGGTCACTTTGAGGCTTCTTTACACAACATGTCTTGATGCCTAATTCTCATATTTTTCCTATGTCTGAGTTTTTGGACAGAGCATTTACTTCTTTTTTTTTTTGGTTTTTGACCTGAAACACTCAGATGCAGAAACGCGGGTTATTACATGATCCATGTTAGACACCTTCAAATGCAGCATGTGTAATTATGTCCTATTTGCATCCATTGTGGCGTTTGGCTTCTGAAAGTAAAGGACCATATGGCCATTTTGTATGTTTGAGCCTAATATGTTCAATTTTCATACATGTTACATTTACTGACAATCATTTCCCAAAGCATAAAACTGTATTTCAGCTTTCCTGATATTTTGCAGAATCTCTTAATCTTTGNATCATTTCCCAAAGCATAAAACTGTATTTCAGCTTTCCTGATATTTTGCAGAATCTCTTAATCTTTGAAAATCAAATATTCAAGCGATACACCCACCTTAAAAATCAGTGTTTCACCTGCTAACTATTAGCAGCCCTATGAAGTCACGGTAGTTTAAATTTTTCCATAAACACAGGTTGGATTACTTATCCTAAGAACGTTTCAAGTATCCAAGTTGATTTTAACAGCGTACCAGAATGAACTGAAACCAATGGCCGTCTGGAAGGTAGGAAAAACATTTTTAATTCACCGTTCCAGTCATGTGCTTTGGGAAATGATTGTCAGTAATGTTACATGTGTGAAAATTGAATATATTAGGCTCAAACATACAAAATGGCTGGTATGATCCTTTAAACCCTCATTTACCTGTGCAAGTCATCTCAGGTCAAAACTGTGTAACCAGAGGCATCAGATATTTGAAAAAAAGATGCAAACAATCTACCAAAAAAAAAAAAAAAAAAANAAAAAAAAAAAAAAAAAAATCACTGGGCATCAAGGCCCAGAGTGAAAACTTCAGCATTAGAGATAAAACAGATTGTTTTTAGTGAAATATCACTTTAAGTTGGAAGTGCAAAGAACAAATTTCCCTATTGCTGTTTTAATGTTCAAAGTACAGAGTGTTAATAAAGTACCACTGTACAAATGAATCCAATATTACAGCCCTAAAATAAATCCCACATTTATGAAACTTCTGTTTACACATCATTTATAAATGTACATATTAAGTTTTATTATATGGCTGTTGGCCTGATTTGCATTAGTTTGTTTGTTCACTAATGTACTGGTGACTGTGTGTTCAACTATATTGTCCTGCTGAAACACTGCTGTAAATTAAACTAAATTAAATAAAGTTCTAATGACTGCGTTGTTGATTTTATCAGTAGAAAATTTAAATTTCTACCCAATTTATGAGAATATTCTTCATCCAAGTGTAGATACAAAGATTAAAAAAAACAAACATAAGAACCTATTCTTTAATCCCAACAGGTGTGTTCTGCATAAATGGAGGCTGAAAGGACCATACCGGGTTTTTTTTTTTTTTTTTNGTTTTTTTTTTTTTTTTGCATATTTGAACTCAAATTATTACCTACATACCCATTCTGTGACTGCCGAATGTGCGTTTGTACTACCAATGTATGTTTGAAAATGTACTACTGCAGGATTATGTTTTGAAAATGGTCGGCAGAAATTAATGTCGTGTATTTATTGGACTCAAACATTCAAAACCACTAGTATGGTCCTTTAAGAGCAGGTTCAGTGTATTCCAACAACCTTTTAAAGGCTTAAACAGGTCTCACTGCACTAGAGTTTTCCACAAAATGAAAACTCAGGTGTGTGTGTTAGTGTGTATCAATGGAACCCGATGCGTAAGGCCTTGTTCTTCACCATGGTGAACTTACTGACGAACACCTTGGCGTAGGCGGGCTCCACCAGGTAGCGGTAAGACTTGGTGACAGACGGCGGCGGCNCACCTTGGCGTAGGCGGGCTCCACCAGGTAGCGGTAAGACTTGGTGACAGACGGCGGCGGCTCGGCAAGCGTCACAGGTGGCTGCAGCTGGAGAGATGCGGCGGAGGGAGAGAGAAACTGCGAGGCTCGTACGACGTAATCTACCAGCCGCCGGTACTGCTGCTCTGACAGACGCTCACGAACGCCGTCACCCTGAGAGGAGAGACACACGTGACCTTACACAGCGAGAACACGCCTCAGCAGCCGAGACTTACCATACACTTACTATAGCCTTACTATAAACTTTCTATAGACTTACTATAGTCTTACTATACACTTACTATACACTTACTATAGTTTTACTACACACTTAGTATAGTCTTACTACACACTTACTATAAAATTACTGTAGCCTTACTATACACTTACTGTAGCCTTACTATATACGTAGTATACACTTTCTATATTCTTACTATACACTTACTATAGCCCTTCTATATACTTAGTATACAATTTCTATAGTCTTACTATACACTTACTATAGTCTTACTATTCACTTACTATAGTCTTTGTATACACATACTATACACTTACTATAGCCTTACTATACAATTTCTATAGTCTACTATACACTTACTATAGTCTTACTATTCACTTACTATAGTCTTTGTATACACATACTATACACTTACTATAGCCTTACTATACACTTTCAATAGTCTTACTATACATGTAGTATAGTCTTACTATACACTTACTATAGCCTTAGTATACATTTACTAGAGTCTTACTACACAGTTAGTATACACTTTCTATAGTCTTACTATACACTTACTATAGCCTTACTATACACTTACTATAGTCTTACTATACACTTACTGTACACTTACTGTAGTCTTAATATACACTTATTGTAGCCTTACAATACACTTACTATAGTCTTATTATACACTTACTGTAACTTACTATAGTCTTGCTATACACTTAATTATAGTCTTACTATACACTTACCATATACTTTCTATAGTATTACTTTACACTTACTATAGCCTTACTGTACACTTACTATAGTCTTACTGTAGCCTTACTATACACTTACTGTAGCCTTACTATACATGTAGTATAGTCTTACTATACACTTAGTCTTAGTATACACTTACTGTAGCCTTACTATACACTTACTATACTCTTACTATACACTTAATGTATTCTCACTATACACTTTCTATAGTCTTACTATACACTTCCTATAGTCTTACTATACACTTACTATAGCCTTACTATACACTTACTATAGTCTTAGTATACACTTACTATAGTCTTACTATACACTTGCTATAGTCTTACTATGCACTTGCTATAGCCTTACTATACACATAGTATATACTTACTATAGTCTTACTATACACTTACTATAGCCTTACTATACACTTTGTATACACTTACTATAGTGTTACTATACACTTACTATACACTTTCTATAGTCTTAGAATACACTTACTTTACACTATAGTCTTACTATACATGTACTATAGTCTTACTATATACTTACTGTAGCCTTACTATACAATTATCATAGTCTTATTATACACTTACTATAGCCTTACTATACACTTACTATAGTTTTACTACACACTTAGTATAGTCTTACTACACACTTACTATACACTTACTGTAGCCTTACTATACACTTACTATAGTCTTACTATACACTTACTATAGTCTTACTATGCACTTGCTATAGCCTTCCTATACACATAGTATATACTTACTATATTCTTACTATACACTTACTATACACTTTCTATAGTCTTACTATACACTTACTATACACTTTCTATAGTCTTACTATACACTTACTATACACTTTCTATAGTCTTACTATACTTACTGTATTCTTACTATACACTTTGTATACACTTTCTATAGTCTTACTATACACTTACTATAGACTTACTNTGTATTCTTACTATACACTTTGTATACACTTTCTATAGTCTTACTATACACTTACTATAGACTTACTATACACTTACTACAGTCTTATACACTTACTATATAGCCTTACTATACACTTACTAGAGTCTTACTGTACACTTACTATAGTCTTATACAGTTACTATAGCCTTACTACACACTTACTATAGTCTTACTACACACTTACTATACACTTACTGTAGTCTTACTATACACTTACTGTATTCTTACTATACACCTTGTATACACTTTCTGTAGTCTTACTATAGACTTACTATACTCTTACTATACACTTAATGTATTCTCACTATACACTTTCTATAGTCTTACTATACANACTTACTGTATTCTTACTATACACCTTGTATACACTTTCTGTAGTCTTACTATAGACTTACTATACACTTACTATACACTTACTGTAGTATTACTATACACTTACTATAGCCTTACTATACACTTACTGTAACTTACTATGGTCTTGCTACACTTACTGTAGTCTTACTATACACTTATTGTAGCCTTACTATACACTTACTATAGTCTTATTATACACTTACTATAGCCTTACTATACACTTAC
>VXCM01008753.1:1873-11873 GCA_014773175.1 Lucifuga dentata
TTTTTTTTTTTTTTTTTTTTTTTTTTTTTTTTTTTTTTTTTTTTTTTTTTTTTTTTTTTTTTTATGAAAGGGGCCCCTCTAGGTCCCAGAAACTGCAGCCCCACAGATGTGCAGCTATAGATCTCTACGCAGAGGCTTAAGAGAAGATCACAGTCTGACCTGTAAAAAATTTAACTACATCCCCAGGCAAAATGCACTGCTTCTATTTATAGACCGACTGCACACTTCCATGGTGTATAATTTCTCTTGTTTATTCTCATGGAAAGGAAAAAAAAAGGCCCATCCTCCAGCTTCTGTTGGGAATCTATCAATATGCATAATTCATTAACACATGTACATGAGCACAGCGACCGTCGAAAGAAATGGGGCAACTCTTCCAAGCTTGACTGGCTTGCTTCAGTCTGTGTCCAATGACTTAACCAAAAGAAATGACACAATTTTAAAACCTTTGTTGTAGCCAATTATGGTTTAGTTTTTGTCCTTGGTGTTACAAATAGAAAAAAAAAGGCTATCTGATTTTATACCAAGAACCTGAAATAGACCTGCATTGTTACCAGATGTCTTAAAGGAGCATGCAGATGATTTTGCATATTTGAGCTCAATATATACACCCTGCCTTCCAGACTGCCACTATGATTTTAAACATCAATTTGTAGAGACTTGAAACATATTTGAGATAAGTGATTCATCACAGCAAACACAACATTTATAAAATTTTTTGTCAAAGTAACTTAATTTAACTGATCCAACGCTGAGCTCACAACTGTAATCGCAAGGAGGATAATCGGGACACCTCCGCCAGGGAATATAGTCCCAGGATAAGATTGCTTAAAATGACCATGCATTCTACAATTGTATGTAAGAGTTAGCAATAGAACATTGGATTTTAAGGTGGGTGTTGGACATTCTATTTTGAAAGATTAGAATTTTACAAAATAACAGGAAGAAAATACCATTTTATGTTTTGGAAAATGGTTGGCAGTAACGTAACCTGTATGTACTGTAGGTAGTATTTATTGTGCTCAAATATGCAAAATCCCTGGTATGGTCTTTAAGTTGCTGATTTCTGACAGTGGATCCTTGAAATTGACCTGCAAGATACAATACAACGCAAGTCTGTGTGGCTGATGTAATGTGCTTTAAACATCAAGAGTTGACAAACATTCATCTATTCACACTGGAAAATTTTCATTTTAAGGCAAATTTTGCCCTCATGGCTTCTATCCTTAATTGGATCACAGACAAAAATGCCATCAGATAACCTATCTGAATTTTGTTCAAGCATTTGTTGTAACTGTTATTTATGAAATTTTTGGATCTTTCCCCACCACAACTGCTCAGTGTGTGTGCAGGCAAACAAACCTATTCAGTCTGCTAGAGGTCCAGCTCTCTACAGTTTTGCATCACAACAGCATCCACATCTGTCAGCCTGTCTGCGATGGAGTTGGCCTCATGCTAAACAGGCCTTGTTAATAGTCAGAAACAGCATGCACGCATTTTTCACGCACCCGCATTTAAAGCCGCTGTTTGTATGTGAGCGCATGTGCACGTGGACAGACATGCAATCATTCATGCGAGGCAAACAGGCATTCACACTCAACGAGACACACTTCATGGTCCAGAGTTGGCAAGCTTTCCTGGAAGGCTGAAATTCCCTAGTTAGTGCAGAAGAGGGGAGCTGCATGCAGGGAGCGAGGGAGGCATCAGACTGAAGACATTGGGGACCCCATCTGGTGTGTGGAGAGTTGTGTTTATGTAGTGTGAGAGTGTGTGTAGAGCGTGTGTGTGTGTGCTTGTGCACAAGTGTGTTTTATAATGACAGTGTAATTACCTACCGTCAGTTGAGCTGCACACTGTTCGTGGATAGGTGATGAGGAGACAAGGACCATCGCTCTCCCCTTTTCCCTCACCATCCATCACAATTAAAAAGGGGGGCCCCGGCAGACACGGGATGCAGTAAACGTATGCTTCTCTGTCTCCGTGGCAACAGAAGACAACAGTTTGTTCTGGTTGCTTGTGTTATGGAACATTAGAAGCACTTACATCTCATTGCAAGACTGTGGGGACATGGGGTGAAGGGAACACCGTTAGTTATCCTACTCTTCCTTTTCTAATGCATATTAGGTACATATAATATACGCCCAAATTTCTGTACACATACATATAGTTCACATATGTACATTGTGCAATTTTTATTGAACCAATGCCCATATAAACATTCTACACAAACAAATCCCCTAAACCTAAATTAAAACTACACAAGGCAGCCATGATACATCCACGCAAACGCAATCAAACACTTTCTTTTAACACAGAGCACAGCAGAGATATTTTTAGGATACATGTTTTATTACTTAGCTTTTTGTCCTCACGACTTTCCCCAGAGATAGTCTCTCAACCTCAGGTTGTGTGAAGAGCTGAGAGGCTGGAGAAAAAAAAAAAAAGGTGCAGATCCATGGTTGTCATAAAGCATGCAGGGCATAGTCACCAAAGAGCCATAAAGCTTTACTTCCACCCCAGTGAGTCCAGGCCTTCCTCCATTCCTGAAAAGAAAACACCAGGCTAAAGCTGTTAAATGCATGATAAAGCATGCAGCTGCAAGTTTTACAGAGTTCCACTAAGTTAAGCAGCTCTTTATGGGTCCAGCTTTGTACCTCATCATTTTATATGGGTCAAATATTTCATTGAATATTAGAATGTAGTTGACGTGAGTTTGATTAGCCAACAGTATATTATTATTTTTTTTTTTACAATGAGTTCATGGACTTCTGTTGACAGTCAAAGTTGACGATGCATCTGTGGGATGATAGTTGTGATTGGAGGAGAGATTTAAGCTTTAACCTATCATAGCGAGTCTTGCAGAGGCTCCTTTTTTTTGGTGACAGTGGAGATGTCTTTAAGTTAGTTTGGAAAAGATGCAAAATAAGAAAGGGAAATGTATCATGGGGTGCATTTTCCATTATCCTACAATGCCTGAATCTATCCTCAGTAAAGAATAAAATGATCCATCTACAAATGAGCAGCAGATATTTATTTCAGGACAGCTGGGGTCTCTTTGGAGACAATAATTAAGCAATAGCAAGTGTTCGGTGGAGAGGATGGGAAGGTTGTATGTATCATATCGAGGTGGGGTAAAAGGTGAAAGAAATGGAGGAGACAAGAGTAGAAAGTGAGTGAATGAGAGCATCCGTGAGAAGGAAAGGAAAGTGAGAGAGTATTAGGCAGTATTCTGATGAGCAGGATCTCTCTACCAACTCCCACCACCATTACAGCAGGCTGAACATCGCCCCAGGGCTTTGGAATCAAACCCATTACATCTGATACTGGATTTCTCTCTCTGCTCGGAATAAATGCAATGTGGACTTGCTTTCTCCAAAGCTGGCCAGTGTCGCATAGCATTCCTGTGCAAAGAGCTGCACCATGAGGAAAAGAGGACAGGGGAGGAGAGAGTGATGGCCTGACAGGCTGAGGGATGCTGGAGAGGGAGGCTCACTGCAGCCAGAGGGGTCATTTCATATTTCAATGTTTTTATTTTATTGAAACAAGCACTGGCTCTCTCTAATAACTCACAGGATGTATGGGAGTGTATGCACATAAAGGGCCTACATATATATTTATACAAGGGCCTTGTAGTCCATTTGCATAATTAACAGACTGGCATTTGAAAAGCAGAATGTCAGCACAAACAACCTTGGACACCAAACTACCCCGGGTCATTTTTTTCAGCCGTGTAATTGGCTCCTAATGCAGAGGAGTTAAACATAGAGATTTTCTGCCCTTAAAGCAAAAAATCTCCTCTTGTTAATGGGCTCAGTTCTCCCAGATTCCTGATGGTGATTATCAGTAAGTCTGGACTTTTGGAAATTTAAGAAATGACTTCCTCTAAATTATGGATCACAAAAGCATCTATTTCCACCTTTAAAGCTGACAAATCTCTGTGAATCCTCTCTCTTATGCATATCTGCCCCTATCTTGTTTAACTGAAGCAACTTCTTGGTTTTAATTGGAATGGAAAAAAATAAGCAGAACTCCAGTCAAAACCAAATTCTTTGCAATGTTCCTGTCAAGTCTGGCCTTCATTCAGTCTGAGCCGCATTGTAGTCGTGCAAAGACGACACATCTATCCATCTCTGCTTCTCATTCTATTCTTAGTGACATGTCTGATGTAATGTTTGTGTAAGCAGCCATACGCTGCGGCTGCATAGCTTATTTTGCACGCCGTGTCTACACAACATCCTGTACATCTTGCCTGACAGATACAAGCACTCTCAAGCAAAACTGGTAGTATATAAGATGAAAGTTCACTGGAATGCTGCACCACCGATACACTGCCAGAAAGGCTTTCATACGCTCTGGACATTAGCAAAATCGTTTCTTGATGCAGCCATGCCATAGCCAAAGTGCCTATAAATACAATGCTTTCATGTGTAATTATTAAACCCTTTCTGAATTTCCTGATTGTGTTTTATATAGCACAGAAAACTTTATCAACTTACTGGGTTAAACCAATGTATCACTTTTCCAGTTTACCAGACTACTATATATTTTTATGAATCTCTGCAAAGGAGGTTATGTTTATTTGTCAGCAGGGTTTCTCAAAAAGATGGATTTTGATGACATGTTATAGATTTTGAGGCAGATCCTGATCCAGATATAGGAATTTTTTTTTTTCACTCTTTAAAGTTGCAACATAGAGCATCTGTCAAGATTTTTGCTCATTTCTTCACCAGTCTCAATACAAAAAAAAAAACAAAAAAAAAAAAAANAAAAAAAAAAAAAACAGTCATGTGTATCCAATGCTGGATTATCAACTGGTGAATTTTGCCCAGATCCAGATATTAATCTAGATCAAGCAGATTAAGATATATGCTCAAATGGAGGTCACATTTATGGCATCATTGTACATTTATGAATAAAGCAACAATGATGCAACAACCATAAATGTGTAGCTAACATGATGCTGATTGAGCCATTTAAAACAGTTTGGATACATTAACAGTTATGGATATCAAACCAGAAAAGATGATGACTTTTTACTTTTTATGTTTGACAATTGTATTTTTTTATCTGCTATTTTGAGAGTCAATGCAAAGAAATTTTGTTCTAGTGCACTGTTTTTTACATGTGTCCTTGAATGACAATAAAGTTATCTATCTATCTATCTATCTATCTATCTATCTATCTATCTATCTATCTATCTATCTATCTGTCCACAATGTACCCTGAATTTACATTATTTCTCACTTCAAGGTAAAGTAAATAAAAGTTTGGCTTTATATTGTTAAAAAGGTTAAATGAGATGACTTGGTGGAGGTATGTGCTCTCCAACAGGGCATTTCCAACACCGTGGAATGGGTTCCGACCTATGTCATGAACCTCATTTAGAACCAATCTGAGCATTTTGACCAAAACAAAATGTTTTGGAACTACTTTAAAGTTGTTGGTGTAAGTATTCTTCAAAACCATATCTGCTGAACCTTCACTACTGACTTCAAAAATCACGGAGAGCCACATGATTCTCTATGGAACCAATAACAAAGTCAGTTTAAGGCCATTTAAAGGTTTGGAGTCCATGAAGATCCATTTCTTTAAACAGTGGAAATGTGGCGTTGATACAATGAGTCATGCCATCAGGTGCACAGAAATATTCCAGACACTTCCTGTATGGCTGTTGTCTCTTGTCAACAGATCTGACATGCAAGCCAGAAAGCGTGAACAAAAAAAAAAAAAAAAAAAAAAAAAAAGACAGCGTCCGGCACCTGTCCTCCAAAGCTATTCCCGGGAAGGAATTGAATTCTGCAATTTTACGGATGCCACGTTGCCTTTGGGATGTAATCTCAAATCCACACACCTTTTTAACCTCCACCAACAGAGAAGTTGGAATGACTTTCAAGCTCCAGTGGGTCCAATGCAGGTAATGACTGTGGTGAGTTCAGGTAATGTGGTTAGTGCGCTGCTGGGGCCAAGCTGTCAGCTCCGTGGCAGAATTAGGGGTGGGGGTGGAAGGTAGGGGGGGCAGGAATCTAGGAGGAGGGAAAGAGAGAGAGAGAGAGAGAGAGAGAGAGAGAGAGAGAGCAAAGCTGGACCTGACAGGGCCTGGGAGCAGAATCAGTGTCCTGGGATTGCTGGCATCACCTGATTGGATCAGACATCTTCCTGCAGAGAGCTCTCTCCTGACACCCCNCCCCCCCAAACACACACACACACATTCTACATACATGCACACACATGCCTACATGTATGCATACGTGAAAATGAACATGTTATGAGTCATGGTAATATGTTCATAAAATAAATATAAGTACTTTTGAAAATACTCTCTGTCCAGTAAAATTTCTGTAATAAGCCTTTTTAAATTAAGCAACTATTTGCAGCAAATTTTACTCTCAAATCTAAAGTAAAAGTACTCACTCTGTTAAAGTATGAAATTCCCCAAAACTGGAGGCATGAGGTTTTCCTACCCAACAGTGTGGGAAAACCCCATATCTCCAGTGTTGGAGGTTTTGGAATAAACTCGTAAAATGTTTGGAGAAAAAAATAATAAAACTCTCCAAAATTTTGTTTGAGTAAATGTACTCAGTAACACTCTGACTGTGTATTTACCCAAACATGCAAAAACCCATTTTTCTTCTTTCCTCTTCTTCTCCAGTCATGTTCTTCCTTCCTCCTCCTCCTCCTCCTCCTCCTCCTCCTCTCTCCATCCCTTTCAGCAGGGTGCTGTAGGGAGGAGAAGATGTCCATGGCAGCCATGTGACGTGTTACTCATCCAGGCCTTTGGTGGACCTCAGAGCCTCGACAATGTCTGCTGGCAGCGGTGTGGAGCTGTGAACTCACACTCTCCCTGTCAGCTGGGCAGCCAGCCATCTCTCTGACCCAGGTAGGTCTACCTCCACCTTTTATCTTCTGCTCCACAACCACATAACCAGGTTGGGCCTCAGNCCAGGTAGGTCTACCTCCACCTTTTATCTTCTGCTCCACAACCACATAACCAGGTTGGGCCTCAGGGTCAAGGCCCGACTTCCTGTCCGGATTGCATTCAGATTCTTGCCCGTGAGCCGATGCCACGTTGCGCGGTCTCCCATTTCACTGCAGGAGGCCTGACTCACACCCTGGCCGCTTCAGAAAGATGAGCCAGCCATGCAAAAGAGATAAGATGCTGAGAGGAAACGCACGCAATGTAAATCAATCAATAAATTTTTAAAAAAGAATATAAAATAAAGTGCAACAAAGGTAAGTATAATGAAAATAAATAAATTACAAAATAAAATAAAATAAGTGTTAAATAAATAGAAACCAAAATAAATAAATAAATTAATTAATAAGCAATCACTATTTGGTAAAGATGGAAAAGTGCAGCAATGAGGTTAAAGAGAGGAAAGTGAAGCAATGCAGGAAATGCAAAGAAAATACTCACACAGAATAAAAACCTGAATATATATGTGAAGCTATAACTTGAATCCTGCTGGATACGAGCTGTGACAGTCTTTTTGGGATCACTCACCACGTTGGTGAGCTTAATTGAAATGTTCTTTCTGAGTGGAACCAAACATCAAAGATTTGACTTAACAGCTGGCCAAAAAAAAAGTGATGTGTTTCACATCTCTGAAATGTTTAATCCTAAAAGGCTCCATTGTCAAAAATCATAACGAGCTAGAAAAAGTGACATGCACAAATAAATTGAATAAAGAGATAATGATTCAATTTTGATTAAAAAAAAATCTCAAAATTTATTACATCAGGGCTGATTTGAAGATATAGTTAGTTTTGATTGGAATAGAAAGAGAGCAGGCGGGAATAATTAGCATCCTTGCTGCTCATTTGCATTCTAAACCCTGTTTGCATTACTGTGTCATCACAGGGCCAGGGGACTTAAGCTAAGCCATATCAGCGGCTGAAAAGGACTCCTCAGAGAAAATACGCTGGCCTGGATGTGGCAAATATATCGCTGTAATGCGTTTGCATTTCCAAAGGGCCAGAGATCAATGGAGCCAGCTGAGACAGGAGCAGAGAGCTTTTCCTCCTGTAGAGTGCTCCTCAAGGACCCAGGATGCACATGCTGGAGTTAGCACAGACGTGTTAGATTCTCAACGTGGACATGCTCTGTTCAACCTTGAGCTTCATCGCAGGCAGGAGCAACATTGGCTGCAAAGATCTAAACATGTGCCTGTTGTAAGTGGAGTTCTTCAACCTGAATCTGCAGAGGCAAGTCCACTCAGTCATGAACAAAGACCCCAGGGACCATCCCAGCATTCCTCCTGATCTAATCCAATCTTGTCACATGAACACATCAAATGCTGCTGTGCAAACACGTGTAACCAAACATACATGGACAAACAGGAATGAAAGACATATTTCAACACAAAGCACCCAGAGATAATCATGACAATTAAAAGTTTTGGTGTCCAACACCAAATCAAACATATTCTACAGTATTTCATAGTGTCTGTACACTGTAAGCCCTGATAAATTCATTCAACTTAAAAAAAAAAAAGAAAAGAAAAGAAAAAGCAGGGTAATTCATTACCCTAAAAAANTCATTCAACTTAAAAAAAAAAAAGAAAAGAAAAGAAAAAGCAGGGTAATTCATTACCCTAAAAAAGTTAAGTTACGCATTTTTGGACAAACAAAAATGTATATGTTCAATGAACCTAGGATTCTCAATAGAAAAGCCTCAAATGTTTAAGTACAGTGACGTAATACTGCATGGTTAACTCGCTCTAAAAAAGTTAAGTTATGCATTGTTGAAAAAAAAAAAATGTTCAGCACAGGGAGAACATGCAAACTCCATGTAGAAAGGAACCAGTCTGCCACAAACCCAGGACCTTCTTGCTGTGAGGCAGCACAGCTAAACACTGAGCCACAGTGCCACTACACTTGATCACCAAGATTCTATTTTAAACAATAAGTTTGTGTTTTGCTAATAGCAATGGGCAAAACTAAACTAACTTAAGTTGATTCAATTCAAAAACTCTACCTGAATAAAAAAAATATCCAAAAAGTACAACTAACTCAAAATCATTAGGTCATGTTGGGACAATTAANTGAATAAAAAAAATATCCAAAAAGTACAACTAACTCAAAATCATTAGGTCATGTTGGGACAATTAACTAAACTGGGTACAAGTAACTAATTTCTTTGAGTTAAAACAACATCTGGGATTACAGTGTAAACGTCACAAAACTAGAAAGGCACTATTAGAGCATACCTCTAAGACTTCATTTATTATTTGTGTTCTAATAATATACTTTAAAAAATGGATCCCACACTTTGGTGGTGCATTTATTCCCATCCTGTCTACTAGGATGGAGAACATGGTAACTCCACATAACAGATCAGAGACTTGAACAAAGGACCTTTCTGTGACAGGCTAGAAGGAATGACTATAAACCTGATATTTTATTTTGTTCTATTATTTTTGTTGTATTACTTTTGAAGAAATTGGGAAAATATGTAAAATCCACAATGTTAAGAAATAATAATAAAAAAAAAACATTCTTGGATTTGGATCAGCACCAAAGTTTTATGGGTTCCTCCCCGGGTCATCATGTCCCATCCTTCCAGCAAGTTCTGTCAAAAATCAGCTCTTAACTTTTTCGAGCAATCCTGCTATAAAAATCAAATAAACCAACAAACTAACGGATACAGGAGAAATCTAATCTCCTTGTTGGAGGTGACTAAACGTGGACAACCCTCCCCATACGCTACGACTTCCTTCTTAACTCAAACACACTCCAGCAAGGTCAAAACTGAAAACAAACTGTAGTTTCCTCCATCTTCATCTGCACAATCTCCATTATGGCAAGTGCGTGGTTCCTTCGCACGGAACCCTCGCTCTGAACTCTGACCTCTGCGCTGCACCGCATTATTGGATAATGATGACAGCGATGTGTGTCATAATAGCGTTGCTGCCACGCCGTGACAAATGGAGGGGATCATGATGGAGATGTTAAGGAGGGAGGCTCATTTCGAACACTGTACGTGTCCACAATGTGTGAGCGC
>VXCM01008753.1:16873-24999 GCA_014773175.1 Lucifuga dentata
TTTTTATTTTTTTATTTCTAACCCCATGAAAAGCTGCTTATTCTGCTGCTTATGCGTCTAAAACATGGGCTGGCACTGATCCAAGTTTTGTGTTTCTAAAGTGAATAAATCTCCCTGCAGCTTTTGACTGCACCTACAACCATGACACAGCTCCTCTGTGACCTTTGTTTCCTGCTACTTTATAGTGTGTGTGTGTGTGTGTGTGTGTGTGTGTCCAAGTGTTGTCAGTAGTTAAGGTGTGCATACACACCCAGTGAACTCTTTCTCCTTAACCTGATTAGTCATCTGGTTGGTGATAAGGTTTGATATGCAGAAAAGTCATATCTCAGTGAACTATGTCAAATATGTTGAAAGCAGCTGTTGCATTTATTGATATGACATTCTAATAAGGCAAAAAGACGTTCAAGGCTGCAGCTAATAAATGCTTCGTCAATTATTTATTAATGCTTTATAGATCAGTAAGAAGTTATCAAGAAGAGTTTAAAAAAATTTAAAAAAGATCCTTTATTAATTAAGACTTCAGATATAAATGTCAGTAAGTGAAGTATTAAAGGGTTCTTCCACATTGTGCAAAGGGAATTTTTACAACTCAAAATTTGTGCTGTTTAAATGGCTAATTACTCATTATAGCATAAGACTAAATGATTTATTGAGCATTATTAAAGCCATTGTTAACAGCTTATAAGTCCTTTATAAAGTCTGTCTTTTGAGAAAGTAGTAATCCTGCTGCAAAACTGAATGTTACCAAGAATAAAGCACGTATTTATTAAAAGTAATCTGCTTTGCTAATCATTCCATCTGTGGGCCAAACACACCAGAGAACCGAGAATATCCTGATAATTACTTTGTCATGGCACCACCGACACATAATAAAACACAAACATACTGTATCACATATCCAATTATATGTACTGTATCTTCAAATGACAACAAAGAAAAGATGGCCAGCATCCAGATTACTCTAAACGTAACCAGTGACAAGAAAATAACACTGCCAGACTCGTTTCACACATCCTTGTATTCACCATGGCAACAAGTTTCTCCCTCTCCTGTGAACCTGCAGGGTGTATATTGTATTGCTTGCAAGTCAGTCTACAATACATCTATTTGTGCACGCTGTATTTGCAGCTGTATGAGGTGATTTTGTGCCTTCTGTCTCAATTTCTGGTCCATATTTTATATTTGAGACAATGATAACAGGCCTCCGTGAAAGCGTAGAACTGGCAGAGCAGGATGAGAGCAGAACTCCACGCAGGTGGTGAGAGGAGCAGCACTCTCACTACCAGTGTGTGAAAAGCACAGTTTTCACCATAAGATGATCACTCGTTCAGGGGGAAAGCACGGATGGAGAGAAGGCAACAACATCGGGATGTGTGGAGAAGAAGAAAGGAGGAAGACGCTAAGCTCAAATAATATAGTGTAAAGACAGAGGGAGGCAGAGAGAGCAATTAGCGGAAGATAAAATGCATGGTAGGAAGGGTAAGACAGCCTCCTATTACTCCAATTAATGCAATTAAAAAAAAAAAAAAAANAAAAAAAAAAAAAAAGAACTTAGCGTATCAGAAAGGCAGATCCATTTTCCTGATAACAGCAAGTGTTTGAGGGTCATGAGTGGGCAGCCGGAGCAGGCCTCCTGCCAGGCTGAGCAGAAAACAGCATGCTGGCATTTCAGCCAGGCAGAGGGAAGCGCACGCCCTGTCAGCAGGCACATTAACACTAATTCAACATGACTTGTTGATATATTTCCGCGGTGGTAATGATGTTAATGGCAGTATTATAATGCCTGCGTGCATGGAAATCATAGGGAATATTAATGTTGCCGGCTGCTGATCAAGGCGAGGGTGGAGCGCATTAATATGCATTGTGTAGAGCCGTGTGAATGAGTGAATAGGGGTGTGTGTGTGTGTGTGTGTGTTGAGTAATTCTAGTTCATGTTTACTTACACAGTGTTGAACCAAGAAGCCTTTTCAATGAAATGCCCATTCACACGATCACTTATCTTGCAGCTGGTGTATTTAATAGATACAATATAATATGTCTGTGATTGCTGATAAAGTGCAGGTCATAAGCTGAGATAACTGCCTCAGAGCTGATTGTGTGAACAGAGAACAGACGTATTATGTAAGAACTGGATCTCTGATGGAGTTGAAAGTGTCTAAAGGGAATTCTATTGACCCAATTCATGTTACATTGGTTAGGATTATAATGTCCACCATGGATGGGAAACTGGTGGCACTAATTTACTGCAAAGCTCTGACTTGTCTGTGCATTTATTTAGTTTTGTTTGTATGAGTGAATTCAAACTTAAAGGACCATACCAGCCATTTTGCATGTTTGAGCCTAATATATTCAATTTTCATACATGTTACATTACTGACAACCATTTCCCAAAGGATAAAACCGTACTTCAGCTTTCCTGATTTTGCAAAATCTCTTAATCATTCAAAATCAAATATTCAAGTGATACAACCACCTTAAAAAATCAGTGTTTTGCCTGCTAATAGTTAAGCAGGCTTATGAAGTCACAGTCATTTAAATCTTTCAATAAACACAGGTTTTCTTTTGGGACTATATTCCCCGGTGGAGACATATTCACTTTGTGCTTTTTATTGCGCTTAAACGCTAAAATTATGTAACTTCAGAAAAAAAAAAAAACTGAATATACGTATTGTTCACGATGACAGATTACCTACCAAGAACGTTTCAAATATCAACAAGTTGATTTTAATAGCGTACCAGAATGAACTGAAACCAATGGTGGTCTGGAGGGTAGGAAAAAAAATTTCATTCGCCATTCCAGTTGTGTGCTTTGGGAAATGATTGTCAGTAACGCTTCAAGTATGAAAATTTAATATATTAGGCTCAAACATGCAAAATGGCTGGTATGGTCCTTTAAGGCTGACAGGGTGGGAATAAGAGGAGACTGATCATCTTTAAACACTGTGGATCAGAATTGATTTTGTATGACCAACTGATAAAGGAGAATAATGCTTGAAAATGAAAGTAATGTAAAGGAAAATTCTGTATCACCCTATATTTCTAAAGTATCTCGGGGTCATGAGAGTGAAAATAGGATGGAGTGGATTAATGATCTGAAGGGACTTTATAGCCCATCTGGCCTGTAATGTCTTGTCATCTCCCAGAGAAAGTTGGAGGATGTGGCTAGAGAAAGTAACATCTGGGCTACTTTGCTTAGTCTGTTGTCTCCATGACCCAGACTTGGATGAACAGTGGAAATGTGCAGAAATTATAAGAAATAATAGCAGAAATGCATCATTTTGATATAAGAGAGCCAAATGGGAAGTGACATCAGTGGTTTTGTCAAGACTGATAAACGACTGGAATCTGAAGGGGGTCTCATAAAACAAATCTTACATAGGGCACCAAAAAAGGCTCAGGCTGGCCCTGTGTTTGTAATCGGCTTCATGTTCCTGCATTATGGAATGCTTGTGCAACAGTAGCAAAAAAGACAAATACACTACCTCCTCTACACTACAAAAGCTCAAACTTGCTGGTAGAATCTGATTATTTTCAGCAATATTTCTTGGTTTCTTTGCAGAAAAAATAAAAGCAGCAAAGCAATTTATTTCAGTTGTATAACCACAACTTCATTAGCACTATCTATACAAATTGTTTCAAGATGTGTCTGATTATGTCCGTCTCCAAATACTCACAGTCAAAATACCATTTTACAAGTTCCGAGTAATCCAACGGTTAATCAGCTCCATTTGTGATCAGATTACACCGGTATCTTTTCCTGGATCAGACCTGCATATGTTAGCGGAGTGGAACAGTTTGCTGTCCTCTGTGTGAAGCACCGAGTCTTCATCCTCTTCATCCAGCCCTTCTGACAGCTGTGAGAGGTCCCACTCTGTATGAGCTTTTTTTGGTGCCTGCACAGCTGCAACGTGCACAGTTGTGGGATTTTAGCTTTCATATTTTCCCAAACATCAGCAATGAGATGTTTTAGTAGTGTTGACATTTGAGGCAGAGTTTTAGGTTGGGCACCCCATTACAAAGGCCTCTAACTGTATTCAAAGATCAGTCAAGCCAAGCACAAGCTGTGTATTTACTCAAGTACTTTACCTAAGTACAATATGAGGTACTTGCACTTTCCACTTAGACTCAGAAAATACTGCTTTTGTTTCAAAACTTTTGAAGGATTACACGCTTTTCTGCACAAGAATACATTCTCTGACCTATTTTCCTTTGCAACTTTTTGTCTCGCTAAAGATATGACTCAAGTCTAAACTGAGGAAAAAGGTGTGACTTTAAAAAAAAAAAAAAAGCTTGACCCAAGATGCAACATCCTGAAAAGGAAATTTGTTTCAAAGATGCCTCTGCTGGCGATATATGAATCTTAGCCGCTACGCTCACTTAAAGGGCCATCCCAGTCATTTTGCATGTTTGAGCCTAATGTATTAAATTTTCATACATGTAACATTACTGACAACAATTTCCCAAAGCATAGTACTGGAACAGTGAATTAAAAATGTTTTTCCTACCTTCCAGACCACCATTGGTTTCAGTTCATTCTGGTACGCTATTAAAATCAACTTGTTGATACTTGAAACATTCTTGGGATAGGTAATCCATCATCACCAACAAGACGTGTATTCAGGTTTTTTGTAATTTTAGCATTTAAGCACAATAAAAAGTGAGGTAAAGAGTGAATGTATGTCTCCACCGGGGAATATAGTCACAAAAGACGACCTGCGTTTATCAAAAAATTTAAACGGCTGTGACTTCATAATTTTGTGTAGCTATTAACAGGCGAAACATCGATTTTTAAGATGGGTGTATTGCTTGAATATTTGATTTTGAAAGATTAAGAGATTTTGCAAAATATCAGGAAAGCTGAAATACAGTTTTATGCTTTAGGAAATGTTTGTTCGGTAACCTTACTTGTATGAAAATTGAATATATTATGCTCAAACATGCAAAATGGCCGGTATGGTCCTTTAAATTGAGTTCTTCTTAATCATGGACTTGTGGTCAAGTCTGACCTACAACAGCTTTCACATATGTGTTTACTTATGTGCAGCTCTAATTTGTGACATGTTTCATGCATTCTAACTCATTATTTGATTACTGTCCATTTTGTTACTGTTGATATTTGCAGTAAAAATGTAGCTTCAATAGTATGTTTTCCTTAATGTTTATATTTTGGGTTTTGCTTTACACTTGCACTTAATATTTTAGTTGGTAACACTATTTTTTTTTATACCACTGATGACTAGCAGGTCACAAACTAAAATCTTACAGGATTGAGTTATTTCTACTTTTACTGAACAACAAAGACTCTACTGTGCCCACTTTGATATGTACATATTCATTTCTACAATCTGCAGCATTGTTTAATTCTGCAGTCAGAAATGAAACAAGTGTTCAGTATCCTTTTTTTTTTTTTTTTAAATAATAAGATGAATATTACCATAAAAGTACCTTGAGATGTCATGATATTACTTAAAGCTATAAGGGCCAACCATCTCATAATTTTGCTGCCTTGGCTACTACGTAATAGCACTCAATTACATAACATACTCATACATAATATAGCATTACTCATAGTTTTCCCAATAATCATTTTTCAGTGTTTTGTTGGAAGTATTTGTAAAAATCCAGTGTGTGTGTACAGCCAGAGGGGAAAATACAAGGCTGACAAGTTCTGAACGAGCAAGAGTCAGAGCTGGAGTGTGTTGGGGTGTGAGGGGGAATAAAAGATTTGTGCTTCATCTGATGTTCAGGCCTTGAAAGGTTCTTAGAGATGTTCAAGGATAAAAGAGACCAGTCTGCAGATGAGACATGTAAAACAGGCTGGACTCTGCAACCAAGAGCTGAGAGTAATTACATCAGAACAACTTAACCCGCCGTCCCTTCCATCTCAGGTGTGTGTCACCTTCCACAACAGCTTGCTGCAACAATGTGATTGCTTTTTGTCAAGTGAGGCAGCAAAAAAATCCCCGAGCTCCTCTGACATGTAATGACAAACTAGCTGGGAAAGCGGCTGTGATTTCTAAAACTTCGTCTGGAATAATAGCGGACAGAGGGAGGGGAGGATACGAGAGAGTGGAAATTACAGCAAAGGCAATGGGCTGTAAAAAAAAACAAAAAAAAAAACAGGCTTGATGATGACAACACGACACGCTCGTGAGATGGAGACCCTCACTTTAGCTTCCATCTCTCAACTTATCCCATAAAACAAGACGTCAGATCGGAGGGGAAATGGGCTGCTGAGACAATTCCTGACTGAGATCTGTCTTGTAAGCGTGGCTGGTAAATGTGTAAAGATGGCGTGGGAGGTGGGGGAACTGCATGGATTACGCTGTGCTCTCTGATGCAAAGCTGGATTGGAATTGATGTAAAAAAAAATATATATAATAATCATATCAAGGTTAACAGCAGCTGTTTAAAGGACCATATCATGATCTTGCATGTTTCAGCCCAACGTATACAATGTTATGTTTCTGACAACCATTTCCCAAAACCGTACCTGGAGCGATAAATTTTAGAGGGGGTTTTTTTTTTCCTCCCATTCCTCCTTTAACTCATTTCAAAATCAACTTGTAGAGACTTGAAGTGCTTGAGATGTGTAATCCATCAGAGCAAACAAGACATCTATTAAAGGACCATACCATCCATTTTTCATGTTTGAGCCTAATATATTAAATTTTTATAATGTAAGGTTACTGACAATCATTTTCCAAAATGGCAAAACTGTATTTCAGCTTTCTTGATATTTTGCAAAATCTCTTCGCCTTTCAAAATCAAATATTCAAGTGATACACCCATCTTAAAAATTGATGTTTCGCTGCTAATAGTTATGCAGCCTTATGAAGTCAGTCATTTAAATTTTTCCATAAACGCAGATCTTCTTTTGGGACTATATTCCCTGGTGGAGACATACATTCACTCTACATTTTTTATAGTGCTTAANTGATGATGGATTACCTATCCCAAGAATGTTTGAAGTATCAACAAGTTGATTTTAATAGCGTACCAGCATGAACTGAAATAATCACAGGCCTGGAATAATCACAGTTCCAGAAGTATGCTTTGGGAAATGATTGTCAGTAACATTATATGTATGAAAATTTAATATATTAGGCTCAAACATGCAAAATGGATGGTATGGTCCTTTAAGTTTTTTTTGTCAAAGTAATTTTATTTAACTGATCCAGCAGAGCTCCATGGAAGACAATGTATGCCTCTGCCAGGGAATATAGTCCTAGGAGAAGGCTGCTTTTACTGAGAAATTAAAATGGCCATGCCTTTTACAATCATGCATAAGTGTAAACAGGTGAAACATTGAATTTTAAGGTGGGTGTATCACCTGAACAATTGATTTTGAAAGATTAGGAGACTGGGCAAAATAACAGGAAAACTAAATATGGTCATCAGTAACACAATGTGTTTGTGGATTGTACATGGTCTTAACCATGCAAAATCGCAAGTATAGTCCTTTAATATATGTAACTACGCTGCCAGTGGTTGACTTTTTCTCAGCTTGCTCAATGTTCCAAGTGTGTCATATGTTTCTGCACAGGATAAATAATTAAATGAATTCCTGACGAGTTTAAGTTGCTCTCTGGCATTTCTCACAAACTAATGGGCCAGGACTGAATTATTGATGAATGTTGATCAAGAAGAGGGCAGAAAATAGGTTACCTATAAGCTCACACTCAAAACACAGTGGGGCTCTTGAATATTTCATCAAAAAGGGTAAATAGGCATGTTATGCGGTGATAATCTTCAAATGCTTTCCTTCTAATTGCTAATTTGAGGAATAAAATGAACTCCGGCGCTGCTATTGACCTCCAAAGCGTGAGATCTGGTTGTGCTGTGAAGCCCACTCAGCAGTCTTATCGTTCCACTTCTCTTGTTTCTATTTGCTGTGGGTAGCAGCAGTGTGGGAGTGATGCTGTTGACCTTGGCCTAGTTTCCGTGGGCTCCAGAGGACAGCCGTGTCTCACAGTGATCCGCTCCTCCTCACCAATCCCGATTAGCAGGCGGGCAGCAGGAGATGGACGGGAATGAAATGTCGCATTGCATACCATCGTGGAGCCAGAGCAGAGCTGGTGTGAGTGTGAGCAACTCTGGGGGGCGGGGGGGGGGGGGGGGGGGGG
>VXCM01008753.1:25200-40216 GCA_014773175.1 Lucifuga dentata
GGCATGGGAATGACAGCCGGTGGGGTGGAGTGAGCGAGTGTGTGTGTGTGTATAGGATGAGCGTGATGTAGGGATAGTTTAATTCTGAATTAAGACAAAAAGGACGAACTGAACTCAGCAGGGAAGGAGATAAAAAGGCATAAAGGCCTGGGAGGAGAACTCAGCCTGGTTGTGAACGTGTTACTGTAACATCACAACATACACACACATGCACACGCACACACACACACTGGAAGAAGTATTCACCTCTTTTACTTTTGTAAACATACTAACACTACAACGGAAAAAGTACTCCATTACTAGTAAAAGCCTGCATTCACAGTTCTACTTAAATCAAATTAAATAAGTATGAACAGTACAGTGTACTAAAGTATTCAGTGTGAAAGTACTAATTGCGAGTAATGTGCTGTCAGTGTCAAAATACTGATGTAATGTGCACTAATACACACTAATGCATCAATAATGAACCTTGTATCTCCAAATTGGAGATACAAGGTTTTTTGCTGAACGACTTAGCATTGACTGATAATTCGAAACTCATTAATAAAACTTTTGACATGAAATACCAAAAATTAAAATCCCCATTATTTGAGAAATGCTTCATTAAAGAATTTGGAGATACAAGATTTTCACATAACAGTGTGGATAAATCCTGCGTCTCCGAGGAGCTTTTTGGAAATTAAACTAAAATGGGAAATATGAGTTTTTTGAAAAAGCTGGAAATAGACATTTTCTGTGGTTCATTACACAACAGTAAATTCTGAGCTCGCCCCTCTTTTAAAGACATATTCAGACCTGTAGGCTGTTTTCTCCAAATCAGCGGCAAAAGTCATGTTGGTCAGAAATGTCTGGGGGTGGAAGAAAGAAAATCAAAACAGGATAAAGTTTACTGTTCTGGGATAACTAAATAACATGGAACAAAGACATAATCTGGATACTTTCATAGCCGCAGTCATCATTTGGGCCATAAACCAAGAAAACTATAGCAGCAGAAGCTCAATCTGACTTCAAGACGTGTGGAAAACTGCATGTTGCTTCAATTACAGTATGTATTCAGTTAATCTTCAACATGTTCACCTGAAGATGTCTGAGGTAGGACTGATGTGTTATGACCTTTTCAAATCATCTGTTACATTTGTTAATCAAAGATGCTTTTTAATTAACAACTATGCACATCTAACCATCTCTTCTTCTAGATCAATCAGCAGATCAATAAATCAGTTAGTTGGTTTGGTAGTAATGTGGATTGTGTTCAGACCACAAATGCATCACTCCAGGGTTTGCTTGGAACTGGACCCTTGAAACAGTCTCAGTGTGGTTGTTTTGATACGCACTCGGATGCGATTGCTGTTCAGACCTGCCGAACGAACCGTACTGAGGAGAGAAGCGAGGCCTAATCTGATTGAGCCGCACCAAATCATGTGTCAAACCACCCTAAAACTCTCACGATTTGTCCAAAATACACTGTGTTACTGAAGGAAAACAAGGCTGAGATACAAGTTTTTCTTCCCTGTCAACAGCAATATTTTATAAGTTTATCTCATGTTGAATTTAAAGTCTTTAAAGGACCAGACCAGGCCAATTTGCATGTTTGAGTCTAATATATTAAATTTTCATCCACGTCATGTTACTGACAATCATTTCCCAAAGCATACTACTGGAACAGTTATTAAAACATTTTTTTCCTATCTTCCAGATTGCCATTAGTTTCAGTTCATTCTGGTACGCTATTAAAATCAATTTGTTGATACTTGAAACGTTCTTGGGATAGATAATCCATCATCATGAACAAGACATGGATTCAGATTTTTTTTCGAAGCTACGTAATTTTAGCATTTAAGTGCAGTAAAAAGTGCAGAGTGATCTGAAAATGCTTCCAAGTGATGCATTCAAGTGCTGTAGTGAAGAACTGACAACAACCGACTGAAACCGATGGTGGTCTGGAAGGTAGGAAATTATTTTTTAATTCACTGTTCCAGTAGTGTACTTTGGGAAATGATTAAGTTAATGTATATGAAAATTGAATATATTATGCTCAAACATGCAAAAAGCCAGTATGGTCCTTTAAAGTAACTAATATTTACCATCATTAGATCAATGTAGTGGAAAATAATTCCCTCTGGAATGGAGAAGTAGGAAAGTGGCACAAAATGGAAATACTCCATAAAACACAAGCGCCTCAGCACTGTAAATGTACCTAATTTGTTTCTGCCTCTGACGCACACACACATGCACACACACACATTGACCATGACAGGTTAGAAATTGCCATTCACACAGACATCCAGACATTCACACACACACAGTATGTAATGTATGAACAAACACACACATACTGTAGAGACAGAAGATGGGATCTACAGTATAAACCATGTCTCCAACGTTTTCTCTCTCTCTCTCTCCCCCCCCTCACACACGCACGCACGCACACACGCACACACACACACACACACTTCTGTTACATGAGGCTGAGCAATCGACCCCAGTGATAATCCATTCTTTCATATTGGCAGATTAATACTGACAGAGCCGTTGCGCTGATGCTCTGCCCATCCTCCAGGTGCTCATGCATGCAGCGTACGAGAGGCGAAGCTTGATACACACACTGCTCGTGTCTCTCGTCTCACAAGTGCAGCATGTGAAACACTGCTGAGAGTGAATAAATGATTGTGGTTTCCCGGCTTCTTGGCTACACATAAATGCAACCATCATACACACACACATGCAGGTGGACCTACTTATGTTTGCACCCCGAGGGGTGTTGCGGTCCAGAAAAAACACACAGGAAATGACTAATAAAAGATGCAACACTGTAGTGTTTTTTTTCCCCTCCATCGGTTTGACTAAAACGCGTTCATGCCGTTTCTGCTTTCCACCACAATGAACACACACTGAGACAGTCAGTTTCATGGTGATTAATGAAGATTTGATGAGGGCAAATCAATGACATTCATTAAACAGAAATCAGCCAGAGACATGAAATCGAATGTTCCCCAACATGAGATAAAAATAACAAGCGAATAAGAAATAAATGAAGAGTAAATGAAGTCTGTGCCGGGGTGACATTTGAATCCACAGCCATGGATTTATTGACTGACTCTGTAATGTAAAGGTGCAGATAAGCAAAAGAAATAATAATGAGCTCGTATTAGCTGTTGGTGAATGGTATTATAAAAGCGTTGGCACATGATAAAAGGCTTTTTATTCTCCAAAGTGACCCGCAGGTAGAGGGAGCGACCTTTTTCTTTTGCCAACAGATGAAAGATATAATTAAAAAAAAACAAAAAAAAAAACACTTAAACACACTAATTGTGTGGATCTTGATTGCTCTCCTGTTGGACTGGAAATGCTTTTGGAAAATAAAGAGAGGAAATTGGACTCCATGTCGAACAGCTATTTTTTGATAACTCTACTATTATTAGCCAATTGAGGCTAATGCTGGCCATGATTTGAGCGACTAGCAGCGGGTATACAGGCTTTTCATCGATGTCATAATCAATATATTCACATACATGCTAAAACTTTGATTATACTCAGATTGAGGCAATAAATCAAGTTTTTTTTCCCCCAGATGTCATGTAAATGCTATAATTTCATTCAAATCAGTATGAATTGACGTCAGACCTCGATTATGCAAATGTAAATGCATTTACCGAAGCATGTAAATGTTACAATTGAAGTAAACCACATCTGCATGCATTTCCTCACCTGCCGGTCTCTGCATCAAACTCCAGCACACCATGTATATTTGGAAAAGGGACAAATGCTATTAATTCCCTTTATGTATCTGTAAATTTACTTAGTATATTAATGCTCAAAGTTCCTTATTAGCCATGCTTCAACTGTGAGATTTATCGCTTGTGTCTCTTAGTTTATTCATGGCTCTAGTGTGTGATTTGTGTACAATCATGCCGACTACTTGTGTCGCTTTGGGATGCCATAATCGTAAAACTTAAGGGGATGGCAGGTGGTATTATGGATTTCCTGCAGAGTTTGAGCAGCAGGAGAAATGGCGGGCTGCTTTTGGGAAGTTTACCAGGTACCTTGTCACAAATATTATCTGATATTTCAAGAAAGTCACAAGTTTCAGACACTTTTTATTCCTTGTCTGACATTTTAGACTTACTTCTGAAAGAACAGTGTGATTTAGTTGGCTTGAACTTGCAAGATTCAGAGGAGGGAGGCCAGAGCTAGCTTACCAGTGTGGCTTATGAACATAATCATGTGATCAGTGACATCACATGCAAACCTGTATTGTGCCCTTGTGTTTTCTGTATCGCCAGCAAATGTATGAATTTTACATTGCCGACAAAAAAAAAAAAAAAAAAAAAATTACAGCATCCTTCAAACGACCAATGAGCAGCGCTTGTACCCTTTGCCCTCTAACTGACCCTCCATCAACAACCTGATAAAAAAAAACATATGCAAGTACAAAAAGAAAGTTGAATGTTTTACAGCCCAGCAATCGCATTTCCCCGCTTGTCCTTGGAATTTATCACACAACCGGAAGCACAGAATGATATAAATCTGACAGTGATGTGACCATAAAACACAACCAGAGGTCAATGTTAACAACTTCCTGGTTATTACAGCTCTGCCTCTGAGAAATAATCACCAAAAAAAAAAAAAAAAAAAAAAAAGACGGCGTTAACAGGCAGCTAGTGCCTTCCATAAAGTTTGGGACAAAGACACATTATTTCTTGATTTGCCTCTGTACTCCACAGTTTTAGATTTGTAACAAAAAATTCACATGTGGTTAAAGTGCACATCCTCAGATTTTATTATTAAAGGGCATTTTTATACATTTTGGTTCCATCATGTAGAAATTACACAGTTTTTATACACAGGGCACCATAATGTTTGGGACACAGCAATGGTATATAATGAAAGTCGTGTTTAGTACTTTGTTGCAATGACTGCTTGAAGTCTGTAAGTCACAGATGTCACCAAGTGCTGAGTATTTTCTCTGCTGATGCTCTGCAGCCATCTTCAGCTCATGCTTACTTCGGGGGCTTGTTCCCTTAAGTTTTTTCTTCAGCATATGAAAGGCTCAATTGGGTTCAGATCGGGTGACTGACTTGGCCAGTCAAGAATTGTCCATTTTTTAGATTTGAAAAACTCCTTTGTTGCTGTAGCACAATGTTTGGCATCATCGTCTTGCTGTAGGATGAAGTGCCAGCCATTGAGTTTGGAGGCATTTGCTTGAACTTGAGAAGCTAAGATGTTTCTATACACTTCAGAATTCAATTTGCTGCTTCCATCTGCAGTTGCATCATCAGTAAAGATAAGTGAGCCAGTACCTGTGGCTGACATGCCCAGCTAGAACACTCCCACCACCGTGTTTCACAGATGAGGTGCTATGCTTTGGATCTTGGTAGTTCCTTTTCTCCTCCATACTTTGCTCCTGCCATCACTCTGATTCAAGTTAATCTTTGTCTCATCTGTCCACAAGACCTTTTCTCAGAACTCCGGCTTCTCTTTAAAGTACTTCTTGACAAACTGTAACCTGGCCATCCTGTTTTTGTGGCTAACCAGTGGTTTGCATCTTGCACTGTAGCCTCTGTATTTCTATTCATTAAGTCTTCTGTGGACAGCGATCATTGACAAATCCACACCTGCCTCCTGAAGAGTGTGAAGGATTTTTCTTCATAATAGTAGTAATTCTTCTGTCATCAGCTGTGGAGGTCTTCCTTGGCCTGCCAGTCCCTTTGCGATTATTCCTAAGCTCACCAGTGCTCTCTTTCTTCTTAATGTTTCAAACAGTTGATTTTGCTAAGCCTCAGGTTTGGCTGATGTCTCTTACTGTTTTATTCTTGTTTGTCAGCCTCATAATGGCTTCCTTGACTTTCATTGGAACAACTTTGGTGCTCATGTAGATAGATGGCAATAACAGATTCCAAAGGTTATCAAAAGCCTAGAACAAAGACTAGATACCAAAAGCTCTCTTATACTTGCACTAAAGAGGCAATTAAACGCATCACATCAATTACAAACACCTGTGAAACCACATTATTACAACATTATGGTGACCTAAAATGTATAAAATTACCCTTTAATAAAATCTGACAATATGCACTTTAACCACATGTGAATTGTTTGATTACAAATCTAAAACTGTGGAGTGCAGAGGCAAATCAAGAAATAATATGTCTCTGTCCCAAACATTATGGAGGGCATCGTATGCAGGCTATGATTTTACCAGCCGAGTTTAAGCTGTGATGAGAACCGTAATGTGGGGTGCAGCGGTGATGAGCACCATGTTTTTGATTTTTACAGTAGATAATGCACTAGATAGGAGCAGTCATGTTGAAGTTATGATTGTGCACAATTTCTGCCCAAGACTTAAATTTATTATTTGAACTAGTGACACAGATCTGCAGAGATGAATCAAAGCTGAAAGAAAAATTGCTTTCTGCTTTGACCGGAGTGATCCGCAGAGAGTTGACAACAAAAACAGAATGTTTGCTAGTGTTTGAGAAATGGCTGACAAGGAAGGACCAGTCAATTTGACAGCCAAATTCTCATCCTATCTGCTTTTGCCTCCTTGCTGATGCACAGTTTGACTTTCTGCACAAGCCTGGGTACTGCAGAGTGCCAGAGCTTTGACCTATTCAGTTCCATCTGTGTTTGGAATCGGCTTTAAATGTTCAACATTCAAGTTTATGCATTTATTATTTTTAGTGAGCAGTGAGAGTGTGTTCATGCAACTTAAAGCTGACGTGGTTTTAGACGTGACCTGCAGCGATAACACTTACGCACCAAAAATCAGCACCTTGATGTGCTGATTTTTGGTCACTGCATTCATGTTCAAATTTAACAGTTATGACAGTCAAAAGGTGCACATTTATCTGTCATTTTACAACAGTTAGAAATGTGACTATTAAAACAGAGATTAAACAATCTGTTTTAATGGTGGCACTGGTGGTAGCAAATGATACCTTTCCAGCATTTCTATTCCAAAAAGCCAAATTAATCCAGGCAAATTAAAGGGCCTGCTTCTACCTAAATTTTAAAACACTAAGGGAGTAATTCATAACTCTTCTGCTCTTCTTTTCCATTATTTAAAAAAATGCAGATTCTTTCTATTTATAACATTAATATATTTCAATTACTTTTGTTTTCAAAACTCAGATTAGCATAAGTGATCTTCAGAGTACTTCTGAGATCCATCACATTTGACTAGACAATCAACTAAAGAACCAGGTCCACACCTGCCTCCTGAAGCGTGTTTCAGATCTGTCGGACAGGTGTCCGACAGATGGCGGTGGCAGCAGACTAAGCAGCCCAGCCCACACTTCCCTGTCCCCGGCCAGGCCCTCTAACTCCTCCTNGGCAGCAGACTAAGCAGCCCAGCCCACACTTCCCTGTCCCCGGCCAGGCCCTCTAACTCCTCCTGGAGGACTCCAAGGCATTCCCAAGTCAGTTGGGAGATATAATCCCTCCAGCATGTCCTGGTCTTCCCCCAGGGGCCTCTTCCCAGTTGGACGTGCCTGGAAGACCTTCTTAGGGAGATGACCGGGGGCATCCTTATTAGGTGCCTGAACCACCACAACTGACTCCTTTTGATGCAGAGGAGCAGCGGCTCTACTCCGAGTCCCTCCAGGATGTCCGAGCTTCTCACCCTGTCCCTGAGAGTGAGCCCAGACACCCTACAGAGGAACCTCATTTCTGCCGCTTGTATCCACGATCTTATCCTTTCGGTCATTACCCAAAGCTCATGACCATAGGCGAGGATAGGAATGTAGATTGATTAATTGAGAAATTGAGTGCCTCGTCTTCTGGCTCAGCTCCCTCTTCACCATGATGGCCGGTACAGCATCATTCTAAATACGATATGTTCTGTGACAACCAAAGCAAACCTCATTCATAAACTCTGCATTTTAAGAGACTGACACCAAGATAAGAGAAATAATAAATTCAGATACTAGGAGTCCCGGTGTACGGGGGGGNGGGTGTTATTTGTGAGAGAAGCAGAGCACAGCAGATGACACTTGAGGAAGAGGTGTGAGATACAATCAAAACGTGTCGTTTAAATAAACAGATTGATTAACTGAGTGGGCTTATCCATCAAATGTATTGATCACAAACATCTGAGGCAAATATAGTTTGAAATGTCACTCAGATTTCACAGCGTTTAAATTTACCACCAGGCTGAAACCAGGTTTAATTTTTGTGCATCAGCGTGTTTTATGAATCCCTTCCCGATATGTAAATTAGGAAAAAACCATAGCAATGGCTCTTTCAAGGCAAATGTTAAAAGAGGCTGATAACTGGCATTTATGAATAAGGGAACATGATTGCAAGATACTATTTGCCCTTGTCTGGTGCTGTGTTTTTATGAATCCCCCCTAAATGTCAGACGGAACTTTACACTCTTAAAGTTAAAAAGCTACCATTTTGTCGCTCCACTAGAGACGACAACTCTGCACCTTTATTTCTGATGCTGGAGTAAAAGTCAGGGTCGTTGTTTAGAATGCCATATGGAAATCTGAACTTTGTATGGCACTGCACCACACGGGGACTGTTGTTGTTGTTGCTCAAGGTTCAGGCTTGGCCGAGAGCAAACTCAGGGTAATGATCCATTGGCTGTGTGTGTCTAATGAAGAAACAGATTATATGCTGATGCTCGCCCACTTCATTGGCTTTTTAATGAGCAATTTGTTTGCATGTATGTGAGGTTTTGCATTGGAATGTGTGTGGGCGCGTGTGTATCTGATTATATAGCAGGAAAGCATGTCATATAGCCTGCCTAAAGAGGAGGGGGGAGGGGGTAATGAACCAATCACAGTCCATCAGGAAGATGCTTCATGCCTGCATGAGTCCACTGGTCATTTACTGTCTGTCTGCACAGTTTCGCTCTTTCTTGCTAACTCTGCCCAGTTATGACCCCCTTTCATCACCAGTTTCCCTACTTTTCTCACTCCCTCCATCTTTCACAGATTAGCATTAATGAGGTTATTAGCCACGGCAGTAAATGCGGCCCCTTTCTCCAATCCACTTGGCAGTGTGGCGGTGAAGACAGGATGGCTCTTAATTCTCTCTCTTCCTAGAACTCTTGTTTGCTAAACGAAGACTACTGAAGAGGAACAGAGAGCGCAAGAGGACATCGGTGTGTGTGTGTGTGTATGAAAGGGTGTCAGGCTGGAAAAGGCAGAGGAGACAGTGCCAGTGGTTGGGATTGAATCATGCTGGTACCATAGAGGTCATGTAATTTCAGACTGCAGGAAGGAGAGGAAGCACTCAATGGGCTAAAACACTCCGGATGCTTACCTCTGAGAAAGCTTGTTCTCTGGCCATTTAATGCTTTCAGTGCCTTAATGACCGCTGCAATGGATGTGTCCTGAAACTCAAACTTCATCAAGGTTCTGTTTATTTCAAAGATTTCCTTTCTAAAGGACAGGAATTGACTGTTCCCATGTAACGAGAGATATAAATGTCCCCTTTGAGAGTTAGAGTGGTTTAACGAGTACCTCAGATTCACCTTTATAGTCCCCAAACAAACCACACATCCACACAAGGCGGATGTGATGCGTTTGTGTGGATCAGCCCAGTGGGGAGGTCGCTCTGATAGAGGAGCTCCCACCCCTCCCAAAGAGCCTGAAGCAGTGCTCGCGAAACAGTCAGAAATCAATACCCCACACATCTGTCAGGATGTGATTAAATTCTCCTGGTCCCTTAACACCACCCAAAACACAAAGACATATATGACACACACAGACATGCACAAATACACAAGTTTGCGCACGGGATCTTAAACAAGCATGCTCGTTGCACTTGGTGGGGTGCAGACAAGATAAAGGAAATGTGAGAGGGAGTTCAAGGCCTGAGAAAAGGTTAGCGTGGAGCATTACGTTTACCCTGAGGTACCTGCTCGGCTAATACGACCTCAGATCACACAACTTCACATTGAAAACAGAAATTTGGGGCACTTTTAAAAAACCCAGTCTAGGGTTCAAGTGACACACTAACATTTGCCCTCAGGGTATGTGCAATCTGACTACATTTAAGGACATTTTCAGGCTGTGTGTGCACAAAGGGACAAAGACTGACCTAAATAGATGAATGCGCTGCTCTTTTTGGACACAATGGGCTGCTGTAGCTGTGATTCCTAAGGACATGGAAGAAAGAAATTCATCAAAAAGCAATCATCTGAGCTCGGTGGCAACCGATCTAGCGTGGCATCCATTCATTATGTAAATCTCACAACCTAGCTTCCTTTACCATCAAAGACCCTCATTCTGAAAAATTAGCCACTCTCTATCAGTGGAGAAACAACAGAACACTAAAACTGGACTGTTGCTATGGAAACTATGTGGGAGAAACCATTTTAGAGAGAGTGGGCAGCAGGGCTGTGCATGTGTGTGCTATCAGGCGGGGTGTATGAAGAGGCCAGTGTTAGCAATCAACAGGTTAGTGGCTGCAGCGGCGTCTGCGCCACAAATGGAATGGCAAATTAGATTTAGAATGCCGTGACATTGGACAAATGATTAGTCTGGCAAATGTGATGTCTGTGTCCAAGAAGACTGAGTATTAAAGGGAAAGTTCTGCACTTTCTGGCGCAGCTGCAGATGGGCCTTATTATTAGGAGATTAGTCTACAGCTGCACAAAACAAACAAACAAACAATCAGACTCATTTATGTGCATCAAATCTACACAACTGCCAAGGAGGCACAGCTCACATCATTATGTAAAGCAAATGCAAAATTCCTATTGAGATGGAAAAAATAATAATACTGCATCAGGGAATAAATATTGCAGGATATGGAGAATATCCTCTGAATGTCACGTTTACTTTTAGCCAACTGTCGTGCACCCTGACTTGATAAAAGATTCAGAGGCGGGAGAGACTACCTTCAAGGGCACACCCGACGCCGAAATGATCATTTACATTCATGAATCAATAATCCTTGTCGGATGAAAGAGGGAGATAAAGGGATGTCTCATCTTTATGGTCATTTTTCTGTTGAGGGACCTAATTTTCATTACTTGGGATGAAACACAGCAAGGCAGTGGAAACTTCCGTTCGTCCAAGCATCGGTCATCTTTGATGGTGCCCTACCTTGTCAATTCAGAATTTATGGGGGCTTTTTTATTCATCTGTTGAGCCATAACTTATCAAGGTTTGACAGCAAACAACGTTCTTTGTACTGGCATCCATTTACAGGCTGGATATCTGTGTCTGGAATGCCAAATGGAATCCATACACAGTATCCAGCTCTCATAGCAAAGTTTTGAGCACATCAAGGCTGTACAGGAGGATATAAGTCCAGACATCAAATATACATCAAAGCATATGTCTAAATATATGATAGATTCCACACCAAGGTACACAAAATCTTGAGAAAAGAATGATTCAGCTAATAGCTAACAACTAAATCAAGGCTTACAAAGTATCTAGCAGAAGTAGCTCAAGCAAACTGGATTTGTTGCCAGAGAGAGAGAGAGAGAGAGAGAGAGAGAGAGAGAGAGATCCTGCAGTCTGTATCTTCTCTCTCCATCTCTCTCCTTCTGTCTCTGCCCATCTCCCCCAGGTTTGATTCTAATGAAATCAGTTAAATTCAATGTGAACTTTTGCAGGACCAGAGTGCATTAACCTGTCGTGAACATGCTGACCTGAATAGAAAAGAGAGACACCTGCTGCAGGTAGAGAACTACATCCCACTTCTGCCTCCAGCAGCACAAACAGCCCTTCTGCACTACATTTTTAGGCATCAGGAAATAAAAAAGGTATAATGACTTTGGGAGCACATACAGTACTCATAGACAAGCGTGTGTGTGTGTGTATGTGTGTAGTAAGATAAGATAAGCTTTATTGTCTCAAAGGGCAATTTGTCTCGGACCAAGAGAGACACAGAGCTGCTTATGTCAGTAATGACACAAGTCTACATTCACTCATGTTCTAGTCTACATTATGTATAAACAGGGAAGCAAAAAATTAAACCTATATGCACTGAGCAAGAAATTTCCTTTGTAAAGTTTGAGAATTTGACAGGGTGAGATGTCTGCATGGAGGCACGTTGCAGAAAATATGGAGGCTTCGGCCAGCCAATCAGATTCCGCTGAAGATAGTGATCTAAAGCACGTTTGCACAAAGTATTTGAAGCTTTCTTTACAACTTGTAGATATTTCGCAGCTTTCTGTCCTCAGGCTGCAGCAGGAGTAGCTGATAACTGACCAGTGTACATTCACATAACACAATCCCCCTCCCCCAAACACACACACACAAGTACCAACATAGATCTCCTGGTACTCATATTAGAACTGGACAGAAAAGTTTATGTGCACTTCTGTTTCATCTTGAAGACATTTTGCCACAAATCCATGTAGCTTGTTCAGCTGAGTCAGAGGTCAGCAATAAACTGACATTTATCCTCTGAGAGTCGTTCACCGTGGGTCAGGTGACTTTTTGGATCACGAGTCTGCCTCAAGCTACTGCTGCTCGTTATCTAATAACACGGATGGCTGAGAACCTCCACAGATAAGTTAGGAGCAGAATGCTTGGTGCTATAATAATAATCCAGAGCATAATGATTGTGTATCAGGTGCCAAATGATATAACCAATAATTAATCATTACTTCTTCATTATGTGCATTAGTTATTTTTGTGTGTAAATAAAATAGTGTATTATTCTGAGTTTTTAACTGTGAATAAAACATTACTTTAGTTATTTAAAAGTACAGTGATGTACAACTTTACTTATGAGTAAATAGGTTGGACTTCTTACTCATAGTTTTATCAAATTCAAAATTAAATATGAAGAAAGCGTGTGTTTATTTACATGAAATGGAGACGCGCCTTTCCGAGAGTCCCACTGCTATTAACCTCCAATATCTCAGTCCACCATTTTATTATAAATCACTGATGTGAAACTACTTACAAGCATTTACACATTTCACTGGAATACTCTTCATGATTTATGTACCATAAAACAGAATCAACAGCCTCTTTGAGCCTAATCCAGTGGGCCCCTGGGAGCCTGGCCGGTTGGCAGAGGGTAAAGACGAGACAATTTGGGGGGGAAAAAAAAAAAAATGTGAGAGTGTAGTGTACTTCACATGATTAGGTGAGGAAGACAATGACAGGAAAGAGTGTGTGTGTTTGTGTGGATGTGGGGTACAGATGAGCAATAGATTGGGCGTCGTGCTCTGTCACCCGCTCAAGCCCCACAACAATGCCATCATACAGCAGCGCCTGAGTGCCTGTCACACAAGATAGATGAAGGCAGCCGAGCGGAAACACCTGTGTGTGTACCTGGGAAGTGAACATCGCAGCTTTTCGGTGGCTGATAACCGAGAGAGTGAACAGCTCACTCCCAACCTGCTGCTGCAGCTGGAGCGCCTTTCTGCTGTCAGCCGCCTCTGCCCAGGAGATTTGTATGCAACGAGTTCACGTGTATCCACCAGAGAGAAGATGGGGATAATGGTGGGAGGAGGGACAGTGGACTGAGTCTGATTAGAGAGGGTTTCTCCTCGTTTGTTCATTTGAGAGGGTTAAAATTCTGTTTTAACTCACAGCAAATAAACACCAAATAAAAACACGGAGATGCCTGAAAATGCAGGTCTCGGCCTCTTAGCAAACAGCTTAGACTTGGTGCAGAATAACAAGAGAGACAGTGTAAAGAATATGGCCTCGCTAGCAATGTTTTGGGATCTCCAGGAGGATATTATGGCTTTGGACTCGAGCACAGAGCTTCTGGCCGGATATCTTCTTCAGCCAGAACACAAAACAAATGTTTTTTAGGGATCTGTTGTCGAAACCCTCTGGCTTTTTTCATATCAGCCTTGTCAACTGTCCAGCTTCCAGATCAATACAGAAGAACAAATTTCACAATACAAATGGCAGGAAACACAACTGTTACAGTATAAAGATGGTGTGTTTACAATGTCTACAGAATCTATTACAATAAATTAAAAAAGGGGAAAACTGTAGTCTGGAATGATGGTACTTTACTTTTTAAGATTCAAGCTTTGCATTGTCAAACATTGAAGTTAGCTCCTGTCCCTGCTGCAAAGATGCCCTTAAAGGACCATACTGGTGATTTTACATGTTTAAGCCCAGTAAATACCCACATACTGTATGTAACTGGATCATTTATACACCTGTTCCACACCTGTACACATAATCAGACAAAATCTGTCTTTTTCTTTTTTTTTCTTTTGTTAATGTAACCTGACTAATTTGAGTCTCCACTATGTGTATTAGTGAACACTGTTTGAGTCAGTGCTCCCCCTCTCCCCCCCAATTCTTATTCTTTTTGGCGTGGTTGCCTGTGGGAGGTNTGAGTCAGTGCTCCCCCTCTCCCCCCCAATTCTTATTCTTTTTGGCGTGGTTGCCTGTGGGAGGTGGGTGCAAACTTTCTGTCTATCCCCAAATACTTATCCACAGTGATCCTTATTTTATAACCATAAAAGTGTATAAATTTATCAAATTCGTCATAATATTATAATTAGGAATCTATTAATGTAAGAATTTATACAGATTGGCCCTTAAATTTCGCTAGATTCGGATGGATGAAGTCAGCGGCAGGTCATGCTAATGTTTCCGGTTTCTTTTATTTCTTTTCTGCAGAAGCTGTTCTTTTATGTGGAGAATTTTTATTTATTTCATTTTACTTCACATCAGGTATGTTTTACTTTAGTTTTTCCTCACTGATTACGATTGTTACTTTAATATCAGCTCAAGTTCAAATGTGCCCTTTTTGCCGTGGTTGCCTGTGGGAGAGGAGTTGCTCTTTATGTGGAGAATTTTTATTTATTTCATTTTACTTCACATCAGGAAAGAAATAAAAGGAGATCAGTTGAAAAGAAGCCCTGCTGCTGGTCCCTTCCTTGCACACCGACCCTAAACATAACGCAGAGTGTGAGTCCGCCAGTTACACATACATGTATACATTACCGATTTTCCAAAACATAAAACCGTATTTTAGTTTTACTGTTATTTTGCCAAATTAATGCAGCCTCAAGGGGGCACAAGCCAGTGTCCTCCTTGTGCCTGTCCCAAGCCCGAATAAATGC
>VXCM01008754.1:0-15924 GCA_014773175.1 Lucifuga dentata
GGTCAGTTTAGAGGCTAAGCCAGCATTGTACTGTCCCTCATTGGTGAAGTGGTTAGCACAGACGAACTATTAGCAGCCACTGCAGCCTGAATGTTGTTGTCATAAATAAAATCTAACCACTGTTTCTTTTTTAGCCTCCGATGCTGGCAGGGAATATAGACATTTTACGTTGGTTTCTGCAGCCAACAACACAGTACTTGGCGTGTTTCGCTCAAACCTTCGACATCTCTGAGTCTGTATTAGCAAACTACAACAATAGCGGCTGCAGGCACTGACAGTAGAGAGGAGTTGTCCTCCTTGGAGGTGGGCATTATGCAAATGATCCTGTTGTTACTGTACATCACAACAGGAGCAAAATCAAAACGGCGTGTAGAAACACATGCTTACCTAAAATGCGGGCTATGAAAACAACGCAGAGGTTTTGGCTTTCCAAATTCTCAGGTTTGATAGGCTGAAGGATGACTATAGTATANAACAACGCAGAGGTTTTGGCTTTCCAAATTCTCAGGTTTGATAGGCTGAAGGATGACTATAGTATAACGGCATGGGCAAGGAAAAACATGTTTTTCATGACAGAGAACCTTTAATATCTCTGAAGCCTGACGAGGATTGTTTGCTGATACATAAATCAGTGTGTCGTCTGCATAATGTGACATCAAACCCTTTCTGCAGCATGTGATCCTGTAACTCATCATTAACATGATTACATGATCTCACTGCACAGTTTCTGTGTCAAACATGAATAGTTTGACTTTCGATGTTTGAGGACATTTTAATTCAGTGTAATAAATATTTCTTCCTCCACAGTAACAGCAAATTATTTAAATGCTGAGGAAACATGATGCATATTTACAATTATTTATTCTTTACATTCTCATTACATGTTGCCTCAACAAGACTGTCCTGTCTCCTCCTGTCTCGTGTCTTTCTGTTATGTCTCCTCCTGTCTCTTTCTGTCTTGTCTCCTCGTGTCTCTTTCTGTTGTCTCCTTGTGTCTCTTTCTGTCTTGTCTCCTTGTGTCTCTTTCTGTTGTCTCATGTCTCTTTCTGTCTTGTCTTCTCATGTCTATTTCTGTCATGTCTCGTCCTTAGACCAGCAGCCGTCTGTCTTGTTGGCAGCATCAAGTAGTGACAGTGACACTGAGGACGAGGCCCTGCAGGACAGAAACTCTCGCTATGACAACCAGACTCCATCCTGCCCAGGCAACCACACACACACACACACACACACACACACACACACACACCTACCTGTTGTTGTGGATGATGGACACGGTTGATTTTTTTCGTCTTCCTCCTCACAGGAGAGCAGCTTCTGTTTGATGATGTCATCCTGCCGTCTGAGCGTTGATTGGCTCCGAAGCGCCACATGTCCTGATTGGCCAGACAGTGACGCAGTACCTGCTCCAGAAGCATGCCACTTTACATGAGCCTGTAGACTAGAAACCGCTTGACACGCATGAACTCAGTCAACCAGATACAGAAAAAGCAGTCAGATCATACAAGCAGAAGTTTCTGCACATTTCTGAATGAATCATTTCTGAACGAGTTTAAATGTGAGAAGCCGACATCATGTTTGTAGTCCTTGTTTGGTTTTGTTGAAGAGCACTTAATAAAAGATTAATTTTATAACAACACGCATGTCTGCAGACATGAGTTGACATTGTGCGTGTTGGTGTAGTTGTTGGTGTAACCGTGCACGTCTGGTTACGTAGACTGTTACGTCCTGCTTGGCTCTTTGTGTGTTTCTGTTCATTCCTGTCTGCTGCTGCTTTACATTTTCACCTAAATGAAAACTATTTATGAACAGGCAGTTATTTGTGCTTTTATTGAAGTTTATTTGCTGTGTTATAGAAATAAAGTGAAGCTGAGCACATTGTGAGCTGCTGTTTGATTTGTAGTGTGTGTGTGTGCGCGCGTACACTGCTCCGTGCACTTTCATTTCATGAAACAAGGCCGTTTTATTCCATTTTGTTAAGAATACAAAATTTTGTGTCGTTTTTCTTTTGAACAACTAAAAATCCAAACTACATCACTTCAGATTAGAAACTGTGGATGATTTTCAAACATCGTTTTAAAGATGAAACGGAGTTGTGTAGTGTTTGGGGCTGGATTTACACCATGCACGTGACCTGATTCTGATCTTTTACTCACGTGACACATATCAGACACGCTTCCTGAAGATGTAAATGGTAAAAAGCCACATGGAATCAGATATTCTCAAATCCGTTTTGGGCCTCTTACATATGTGGAAATAAATCGGATACGTATCAGATATCCACCAATGCTGCTGCTGTCTAAATCCACAGATCAGAATTTCCTTCCCATTCTGACTCTTGCATAACGTTCTGCTTTATCTGCATATGTTGATGTCAGCATCAATATGATGACGCTCTCTGTAAACAGAAATGGAGGACATACTATGTCAGATATGCTGATGTGTGTTTGTCAAATAGACGTTAGTGTGTGATAACAGGCTCCTGTTACAGCAGCAAAACTCCAACTCCACCCGCTTCTCCATGATTAACTGATAAACATAAGTGTGCTGATGGAGAGAAACACTCACACAACATATCAGATGTTTCTCTGCATGTGAAAGTTTTAATCGCTGATCAGATTTTAAATACTTCTCTCATCTTAGTCCATTGAAGCATTTTATTTACATGCGTCTCAGAAATGTGTAGCTTCATCCTGCTGCTACAGGTCAAAGGTCAAAGTGTGTAAATACAGGTAACAGATATGCGCCACTTAAAAAAGAAAATGTAAATACACTGAACAAAAAATCAGATATAGGCAAAAGATCAGAATTGAGCATCAAGACTTGTAGAGTAAATCTGGTCTTGGTAAAAGACAGCAGGACAAACTTTGACTACAATGTCCAAGAGCAAGCCAATAAGGGAAATGATTGTAAAAAAAACAAAACAATGTCACATATGCAGACATTTCCACTATGTCATAATAAATAAAGAGTCTGATACTGGTTTAGAAGTTGCTGTCAGCGGTTATCGACTGCGTTTCTGTTATGTTGTGTATCGACCACGTTACATTAACATGAGTTGTGACATGAAATGTGATGAATAACAGCAGCTCAGGTGTATGACTCTGACCCTTGTCTTTGGTGTTATTGGCTGTAGCTCATTGCCAGTCGTGGGTTTGAGTGCCATTTAATTTTTCTTGGCGAGTTGAAAATCGGCAATAAATTGTGGAATCTGAAATCAGTTTAAAGGACCATACCAGCTATTTTGCATGTTTGAGCCTAATATGTTCAATTTTCATACATGTTATNGTTTAAAGGACCATACCAGCTATTTTGCATGTTTGAGCCTAATATGTTCAATTTTCATACATGTTATGTTACTAACAATCATTTCCCAAAGGATAAAACTCTGTCTCAGCTTTCCTAATATTTTGCAAAATCTCTTAATCTTTCAAAATCAAATATTCAAGTGATACACCCACCTTAAAAATCCATGTTTCTCCTGCTAATAGTTACACAGCCTTATGAAGTCACGGTCCTTTAAATTTTTCCATAAACGCAGGTCTTCTTTTGGGACTATATTCCCCGGTGGAGGCATACATTCACTCCACGCTTTTTATTGAGCTTAAACACTAAAATTACATAACTTCAAAAAAAACCTGAATACACGTCTTGTTGGTGATGATGGATTACCTATCCCAAGAACGTTTCAAGTATCAACAAGTTGATTTTAATAGCAGAATGAACTGAAACTAATGGAGGTCTGGAAAGTAGGAAAAACATTCTTAATTCACTGTTCCAGTAGTATGCTTTGGGAAATGTTGTCATTAACGTTACATGTATGAAAATTGAATATATTAGGCTCAAACATGCAAAATGGGTGGTATGNTGTCATTAACGTTACATGTATGAAAATTGAATATATTAGGCTCAAACATGCAAAATGGGTGGTATGCTCCTTTAAGCAGAAGCCACTGAAGTTTTCCGTCATGACGACAAAAGAAGCATTATTAATGTCACGCTGTCATTTGTCTTTTTCAATTAATTCTTAAACTTTTATATTTTAAAATCCTTCAACAGTTGATATTGTAATGTTTATCATCTGCAGAGCTCGTTAGTTTTAACACCATAAAGCTACTGGAGGTCTGTTCTGTCCTAATTGATAAATTATGTAAATGCTATTAATGGGCGGGGCCTTTATTTACCTCAACTGCAGAGAGAACCCGGCCAGTATAGGAGACAGGCTTTTATTAGAGACAGGCCTTTATTTCTTATTTAGCCGATGGACAAACCCATAAAAACACACCGCCACAAGAAGTGGCGGTGAACACGGCTTCCTCCAAATAATGACAAGCTCCATCTAAGCTTTCAAACATTTCCACCTACCATGCACACACAGATGCACACAGACACACATGCACACACAGATGCACATACACAGACGATTATCTGGTAATTAGCTATGTCAGGTCAGACACATAATGCAGCAGGAGTTGCTGCATTATGCATTAGCTCCTGCTCATTATGCATTAGCTCCTGCTGCTCTCACACACAAAGGTGCACACCTCATTTCTAATTCTCTTCTCACCTCCACCTCTTTAAAGTGGAGCTCCACCTGCAGCTCCTGGCGGTGGTCATAACTTCCTGTTCTGACCTTTTCCTGTATGCAACGTTTCTGAGCGTGTTGAAACTCCTGCCATGTCTGTTTCAGAATGCTGCTTTGTATGAATCAGGTGTTTTGTTTAGGTGGTAAATATATGTTTGGAACATTTTGATATGTTGTTAACGACAGGACGTCTCAGGAAAATGGAAGATGTGTTGATATATGTATTATATTTATTGGTATTGTGGAAATTTACCCAGTTTCCTGTAGGTACACTGGAGGGCAACATGCAGTGGAGAAACTTCCAAATACCACTAAAGATGAAGTCCCTGAATGCACCATCAGTTTGGTTTCTCTGTCAGACTGACTCAGTTTAGGAAGAGGATCAGATTGGGCAGAACCTTCAGGGTCTCAGGAGGGTCCAGAACCTGAACCAGGATGCACAAGTAGAAAGAAAAACCAGCAGGCAAAGTACTCGTTCTAATCTTTATATACATGATAATTAGTCACCAGTTACAATACACATATTTATATACTACAGGAACATAGACGATACAGGTACGTTTTCACTGGTTTTTACTTAACCTGCAAGGTGAAGAGCCAATCACTGGGTTTGTCTTCAAAGGGCGACCATGGAAAGACCAATCACAGCCCTGAGTGCTGAGACTGCGTTGGTCCAGCTACTTCCTGCCATTTAACCAGCATTTTGGATTGACTATCAAAGATTTCATCATGCTGTGTAACGAGCTGACTGGCTACGGGCCAGCTGAGGACCTCAGTGAAGACTGCAGGTGCTGGTTGTATTTGACTAGACTCAGCCATCAAACAGGATCTGTGATAACAGCTGACAGATGATCAGAAAATGAACCAATCTGCTGTAAAATTCCTCCTTTACAAACTGAAGAGAGCTAACTTTTCAAACATGGCTGACAGATTTGTTGGTACTTTGTCTGATCTCATCCAGTGAAGACAGACCCTCTGAATGTCTTCCAACATCACATCATTATTGCTTACAGAGAGAAATAGTGTTTTTGTGTGTTTTTGTGAGCATGGACACAGTGCAGATTGATGCGTTAGAGAGCCTGATGTCAGCATCAGGGCAGAAACTTCCTGCTGACAGGAAGCTGTAGTGCAAGCAACGAGGGAGGAGGTGTGACTGTTCGGCCTGATGCATGTTTAGCATGGACGCGACGCGGACATCTTGGCATTCATGCTGTTTACACTTTCATGACATCGACGCACGACAAGTTTGTCTTTGCTTCATGAGTTGTGAGAGCCAAGACAACCGTACATACAGGACGCTCGTTGGCTTCCTGCTTTGTTCTTCTTTCTAGCTTTCACATATGGCTCACATAGATTTCTTCTGTTCATGCTACAGGAATGTTCCTCAGAGTACAACTCTCCTGCCAGGAGCTGGCAGCCATTAGTCTTTAGAATCCCTCATGGAGGAATCGTGGTACTTTCTCACCTCCTCCGCTAGTCACTTACAAAGTGGTTTGTCCTCATTTCTGTTTCTTTGCTTGGCCAATCATTGATGAAGGCACATTTCAAATTCTAATTCAGAGGTGCACAACCTTGTGAGCGACCCTCAAATGCGGCGTCTGTGGCCATTTTGGCCTCAATTATGTCAGATTTCTGTATGTCCACTGCGGTGTTCGTGTCCGTGTTAAGCATACGCAGCCTTTAGGCTCAGGTAGAGGATTCATGACCATCAGCTGATGTGTTTATTGCTCATACAGTAACAACGTCTTTAACATGATGTATACATTATACAGCTATTCTACAGATTAATCCTACAGGTGTGGGTGAAGGTTTAAACGTGTTGGTGCTGTAACGCTCCTTACTAAGCATTGCTGTGTCCCTTCAGAGCAAAACCAGGACAGCACCACATCCTGTCAGCCGGGATTCAAAGGGTCGACTAACACTACCGCTGTACTGCAGACTTTTCAATCCATAAAGAGTAGTTTGTTTCCATGGCAGCACAGAACTCTTCATATGAGAAAATATTCTGGACCGCTTTGTAATAGAACAAAAAACAACTAAAAGTTGTTTCTGCAGAATGAATAAGTGTGAACATTTGATCAAGTGTTAATTCCTGCTTTGGCAAAGACAAATTGAAATGTTCTTGTTCAGAAACATGGATTTTATCTCTGCAGCTCTGAGACAAAATGACATTTCAGGCATCAACACATTATGATTCTCTGCATGAAAACTCACAAAAAAAAAAAAAAAAANAAAAAAAAAAAAAAAAAAATCTCATTAGAATGATTCATTTTATCTTTCTCTGGTAGTTTACAGTTGTGAAGTTTCCTGTGTTAATTCACTTGTTCACTTTAAGGCCTGGTGCATGCTTCACACGGATGTGATGCCAACACGTGTCCTCACATTCATGCTTCTCACACTATCACGACTTGGTCGTGATAGTGACCGAGAGGCTCATTAGCTCTGCTGAGATCTCCACTTCTTGGTTTGTTCTCCTCTCACCTTCACATATCAGTCTGTAGATTTTTCTACAGGCCAGAAGTCTGAGGCCACCCCCAGATTTAACTAAAAATCAGCAATACACTGTTTGCTTTACTATTTATTGCACAGGAAATGACAAAAAATACATAAATGTAATTAGTTTTGTAGAAGAATTAGTCACAAGTCACACACAATCACAAGTTAATGCTCATGCATGTTGCTCTGTAGCCACGCGTGGCTGCAGAGCAACAGCACGAGCAGACTGTGTAGCATTCTTCTTAAAACTAATTATTTACATTTATTTTATGTATTTTTGTCATTTCCTGTGCAATAAATTGAAAAATAAACATTGTACTGAAGACTTATTTTAAATTCTGGGGTTGGCCTCAAACCTCTGCCTGTAGTGTATAAATATATACTGTATATGAATTCAGACTCTCTCCAGCAGCCACTTGCCTTTATAATCGCTCATGGAGGAACTGAGTCATGCTGGTACTTCCTCCTCACCTCCTCTGCCACTCGTTTGTCAAAGTTCTTCACTATTGTTCGTTTTTCTTTGCTTGGTCAATCGTTGATGAAGTTACATCACGATGTCGGTGTCCGCATTGATTCAGATTTGAGGAGGTGCCTGACCTCATCATGACCCTCAAATGTGGCCTCCATCACATTATTTTCCGCTCGCTGTCACGTCCGTGTTAAGCATAAGCCGATGTTTCGCTGATCAGTGGAATCAGCTGATACACTCCTAAAAGTTTGATGGTAATTTATAAACACTCATACAGATAATTTTTTGGGTCAAAGCCGTCTTTAAATGAATGGATTCGTATGAAAAGAAATGTAAGCATTTAGGTTTCTCCTGTTTGCTCCTGTAGGCAGGAAAGCCGCAATAAAACTCTGAAACTCTCCAGCTAAAGACAAGTGATTTTTGCCTGATGCCTTGAAGATATTCAGAAAATCACATCCTGGCCTCCATTAACGAGAGATTTTAACCAGCCATCATCAATCAATACTGTATCTGCTAATACTGTATTTCTCATGAGCGGAAAGACTTCTGACTGCAGCACTCAGCTCACGTTTTACTTCTTATACAGACACACCTTCATGCTTGTGTGAATATCTGAAATGGATGTCATTTTCATTGATTCATTGATTTTTGTCCAATGTGGAATGAGAAGATGTGGATGTAAAAAGCTGGAGATGGAGAAGATGAAACGTGGCAGAAGCAGCGGCGTCTCCACACACCGTTTGTTATCTCACAGCTTGATGGCTTCGTCTCCCAGGAAACGCCTCATGTCAGTGCGTCTCTGTGAACACTCTACAACATGACATGCATTCTGTTCATGGACAGTCTGATGCGCTTCACGAGTCGGTCCACGGTGTCCACACATCTTTAAGGACATGGTGAGACAGTGGAAAAGTCGAAATTTAAGCTTTTAAAAAAATCTTCCAGCAGCCCCTGGGAGCTGACAGACTAAACATGGCACACGGTTTCATGGATGTTGTCTAATGAATGGCGTGTTTTGACTTTATCAGGAAAGAGGAGGCACCGATCATAGAACCTCCTCATCTCCAACTCCCTCCATCAACCAAACTGTTCCTGATTAACTCATGGCAAAATGATCCAATGACAAATTAAAAATAGCAGCAAGTGGTAAGAAAAGGGTTTTTAAGGTGTTTATAGCTTAGATAAATAAGATTAACAATCAGAGTTATAATTCAACGTGGACTAATGTTTGCTCAGGCTGCTGTCTCATGATAAGCTGAGCTGGACGTCCTGTGATCGTGAGCTGATCGGTGACTCCGCACGCTCACATTCTCTTTCTGCACAGAAACATCAGCCACATTCAACTTTGACCTCTCTGCCGCTGACCCTTCCAACGCACAACCAATGACAGAACAGCTGATTGTGATGTAAACAGAAGCAACACAGCAAACAAAGCTCATAACCTGTAGAGAAACGCTCTGGTTTCTACAGTATGACTTTAAAGGACCATTCCGCAAATCGTGCATGTTTAAGGCCAACAGATACGGCCCGCATACACGTTACGCTACTGACAACAATTTTCCAAAACATAAAACCATATTATTTCAGTTTTCCTGTAATTTTCCTCATTTTTCAAAATCAAATGTTCTGTGATACATCCACCTAAAAATTCAGTATTTCACCTGCTAACACTTTTGCACAATTGTAGAAGACAAAGTCATTTTAAGGCTGTTTCAAAGCCGTCTTCTCCTGGACTGTATTTCCTGTCATCGTCTTACGTCGTCTTCCATGCAGCTCTGTGTTGGATCAGTTAAAGGCACTTCAGCAAAAAACCTAACAGACGTGTCGTTTGCTGTGATGGATTACGTATCTCAAACGGTTTCACGTCAGAGCTGGATTTCAATTCTCGATTCGATTCAATTCGATTTGATTTGATTCTGTTAAATTCTGAAAATGTTGTTAGGGTTACGTCTTTTAAATTACATTATTGTATAAAATAGTGAAGACATTCTTTCTAAATCTATATGGAAAACAATGAGTGTATTATAGGAAACAGGTTCAGGTTGACCTTTGACCTTTGGGTTCTGATGCTCTTTGACCTCCACATGAAGCTTTGTGTAGACACTTAACTAACTTGTTGTCGTGCTGATTCCAGGATTTGGAGCATGTTCCTAAATCCCTCGTTGTCACGGTGACGCTGTAAGGATGCATATCCTCCATATAAAAATAATAACAACTGGCTGGAGGTGAGGCAGATGCAGCTTGCAGGTGGATGCATTTTCTATGTCGTCTGTCTTCAGGTGTCGTGCTGCAGACTTCACAGCGGCGGCGTGACGCCTCCTCAAGCGGTTCCACAACTTCATCGTGTTGCTACAAAATTTTACTTCTGAGTTACATATTTTGTCGGGCTTGTTTGTGTCCTTTTGCTTTTAAAGCCAAAATGAGTCCAAATATCTAAACCTGAAGGTGTCAGAGTCACAGATGCCATGTTGTTTTTAATACAAGCTTGGTCTTCTACGTTTTCCGTAGTAGCATCGTCGCGCTACTGGTGTTCAATTAAAAATTACATTATTTAAAAGATAGATTTTAATCAATATCAGAATCATTTAAATTTGAATCATGGTTAATTGAAAAATCTTTTTTTCCACACCCTTAGTTTCAAGTCTCTACTAGTTGATTTTTTTAAGTCATACTGGAATGAAACCAATAGCTGTCTGGAAGGCAGGAAAAACAATTCTAAAATTTACATCTAAAGTACTATATTTTCTGAAATGGTTGTCAGTAACGTAACGTGTATGCGGATTGCTTATAATTGGCTCAAACATGCGTGATTGCTGGTACGATCTTTAAGATGGGACGGTGATCTGAGCAGAACGTGATCACATGGTGAAACATCAGTCAGAGCAGGTTTGTAACCTGGTACATAATCTACCATCAAACCAGGTGTGTCGACATCAGGCGCTTCTTGATGGCGCTTTTTGTTGCTACGTCAGCACGTCGTTCCGTGCACTGACCAAGGTGCAGGGCATCAGGTGTGCAGGCAGGTGAGCAACGTGCGTGCAGATCACAAATATGGCTTATGATATGAAAGCAGCCTCAGACTGCAGAGTTGACATCAGATAAGATGTCTGAACCCTCCAACCAGCAGGAGGTAGGCGTGGTCTCTGTGTGTGGGAGAGTGAAAAGCCAGACTACGTCTACACTAGGTTTAGTTAGCTTTAGCTCAGCCTATTTCTATGCTAGGTTTAGTTAGCCTTAGCTTAGCCTATGTCTATGCTAGGTTTAGTTAGCCTTAGCTTAGCCTATGTCTATGCTAGGTTTAGCTGGCCTTAGCTCAGCTTATGTCTATGTTAGGTTTAGCTAGCCTTAGCTTAGCTTATGTCTATGCTAGGTCAGCAGTGTGAGCCTGATGGGACTTAGCATTTATCTGTCAGGCTTTTTCCATTCTCACATGACTTTTGCTAATTGTCGTTTCCCACGCGCATGTTGCTAATTCACTTCTCTCTCTTTCTGGATGCATGGATCCTCCTCACACTCGTGTGTGAGTGTTGAGATCCTGAAGCTTGGCTGTGACCAGAAATCCATCCAACTGGCTGCCAGCTGGTTCCCTCCCACGGTGCAGCATGTCCCCACCCCCACCACCAANCACGGTGCAATGTGTGTGTGTGTGTGTGTGTGTGTGTGTGTGCGTGTGTGTGCGTGTCCCCATTCCCTCTGTGTGACTCATATTTTAGTCACCATTTTATTGATTTCATATTGACTAAACTGGATCATTGATTATTTGCTGTTCATATTATTCTGTAATACTTCCTTGTTNATATTGACTAAACTGGATCATTGATTATTTGCTGTTCATATTATTCTGTAATACTTCCTTGTTTTGGTCTTTGTAATTTACCTGTTTCTACACCTGCAGCTCCTATTGCACACCTGGTTATTTGAAGAGAGGGAATCTCTTTGGATAGCCTCTCCAGAGGTTTCTTCCATTTTCCTTGTATGATAAGGTTTTTACAGAGTTTTTCCTCGTCTTCTTAGAGAGTTTGGGCTGGTCGGGAATGTTAATGTGAGACGCTGGATGCGATACTGGGCTACAAATAAACTTGACTTGAGGTGCTTTGTGTCAGTCTGGACGTGATCTGTGCTCACAGCCGACGATGTGTTGATATGGAGAGGCTGTGAGAGACATATATCTATCATATATCATATATCTTGATATATCTAAGAAAAACTCTTCTCTGCCACCTCCACGTACCACAGCACGAACACGCCTTCACCGTCTAAACGCCTACAAACGTCCAAGAGCCACAACCTGAGTCCTAACATCAGGCTGCAGGCTGCGATTCATCTCCCTCTGGAAGCAGCAGGTCTGGAAAGCTAACACGCCTGTAACAGCAGCACACGTTCTGCAGCTTCCAACTGTCCTGGTGCCCTCTGATGTTCTGCTCATGTGTCTCCTATCAGACATGTGTTGTGAAGATGTAAATGGAATCAGCTCTTCTCTGGGTCATGTGCATATGTGTATCAGATATCTGCCAATATGATAAGAATTTCCTTGTCATAAAATGTGTTCGTGTTCTACTTTGTCCACATATGAACGACTTATGAGTGATCGCTGCTGCACACGTCCAAGCTGAAACAACAAGTGCTCTATCCTTTTTCCCCACATCAAAAAATAACAAAGTCTCTGTGGATCTTTAAAGAAGCTTCAGAAAGTCTAACTGTTAACTTATTTCTGTCTCTAAACCAAACCGTTGTTTCCTCCTGTTTCAGATCTAAACCGTGTAAACACAAGGATCAGATGTGGACATTTAAAATGGAAGATAAAAGATGATGTCAGAAAATCTGAACGGGACATGGAGAGCTGCAGTGTGATGCAGCTGCAGACTTATCAGGTCCGCTGGGAAATACTTCTGTCCAATGATTTTACCATAAACTCAAAATATTACAGTCAAGACTGATAAGTAATGTACACGTAAATAACTATGTGGCTCAAAAACAGCTATAATAACTACAACATATTACTAAATACATGTCGAGCTTTTTCCGGTAAGTGAGAGCTAATCTTATAATCCGGCAGTAAGTGCGTTTGTGTGTAGACGGCATGGATGATAATGGTCTGCCTAAACGCCCACAAACCACGAGCCTCCTCTTTGTTCCTCTGCCAGGAAAGGACGACGAGCCGCGCGAGGCATTAACGCNAAACCACGAGCCTCCTCTTTGTTCCTCTGCCAGGAAAGGACGACGAGCCGCGCGAGGCATTAACGCTTCATTTATGCTCGGTCACTGGAAACTCACGACAGCTGTGCCTCAACGAAAGACGACATGTGACCGTCCACGTTCACGTCTCTGTCATTACAGACGTGTCGACACAGAGAAATGAAGAGAATTAAAATAGATTTTAAATCTATGTGGACGGTGAATGTGATTAGATCTTCTTATTGATTTCATTTAAGTAATTGGTATTACCATGGCAACAAATCACAAAGTGCGACAGTCCTTGGAACTGCAGGCAACATTACAAAACGCAACGTGTAAGCAACAGAAGCAGTTATGTCCTGCAGCACTTCTTCCTCTTGCAAAGGTGTGACGTTTGTGGAGACGCTGGCCGTGGCGAGGCGTGACCGGTAAAAATCAGGTTTAAGGCTCCGTGTGTGCTGCGGTCACACGGAGGAGATGCGGAAGATGTGGCAAGTTACGAACAGTCAACTTACATCTGGAACATTTCAGCACACAGAGCAGCACGCTTCCAACAGACATCAACAGTCACGGTGAGACCGCGGGAGCCACAACTACCCACTATCCAAGAAAGAAGTGATGCTGGAGGCAGAGGGGTGGTGGGCTGTGGGGAGGAGTGGGGCTGAATGAATGCAGGAGATTGTTGAGCTTGGTTCTCCTCTTCACAGGGGGGCATTGTGGGGCAGGTGAGGCAGCGCCACGCCAGGCCACTGGTTTGGGTAGCGCTGTGTACTGGGAATGCACTGGCCGGATGGCATCAGGCCCAGCCGCACCCTGAACCTGCCTGGCCACCGCCGACACCACCGGTNCCGGATGGCATCAGGCCCAGCCGCACCCTGAACCTGCCTGGCCACCGCCGACACCACCGGTGACTACCAGAACCGAGTCGGCAGCTACGCCTCACCGTCTGGCCCAGGAGCATGGCCGCCTGGGGCCACAGTGGGTCTGTGAACCTGAAGAGGCCAGGCTCCTGGACAGCAGCGATACGGGACCTGGACCTCAGCGAGCCTTTTTCTCGGTAGAGGGGGTAGGCTGTGAAGAGGTCAGGGCTAATGCCAGAACAGGGCTGCAGCCAGCCCGGGGTCAGGGAAATCCGGCCCTCCAGTGACGGCCCCAGCAGGCTGAGGCTAGTTCTGTCTGTGAACGAGTCCTTTCGATCTTCGTAGGCGAGGTCAGCTGGGGCAGAGCACTGCTGCAGGGGCCAGCCGCCACGACCTTTTCCCCCGATGTCCGCAGTGCTACCTCCCTCACCACCACCCCGCTCTACCCTGACCACCTCCTCCTCTTCCTCCTCCTCTTCCTGTTCCTCCTCCTCCACCTCCACCACATCCTCCTCCTCCAATTCTCCCTCCACCACAGCCTCCTCCTCGTCCTCGTCCTCGTTGCTGGTCGGCGGCGGGGAGCGTGGGTCCCGCAGGAAGACCACTATGACTGTGATATTATCGCTAGAGCCTGCATCTCGAGCTGAGGCCACCAGCTTGTGGGCGACCATGGTGGTATCTCCAGTATTCTCCTGGAGGTGGTCGCTGACCACCCGCACCGCCTCGTCTGGGCTCACCGTGTCCCAAAACCCATCACAGGCCAGAATCAGGTAGTCTTCTGAACCATCCAATGGGAAGATACTATGGTCTGCATCACCACAGATGTAGGGCTTGTGCTCCGAGTCGCCTGTCAACATAAGTAATGACATTAGCATTTTAGATTCATGACCATGTTATTTCATTACATTTAAATAATAATAGTAATAAGAATAATAATAATTTTATTTATATAGCACCTTTACAAACAGAATTTACAAAGTGCTTTGACAGACAAAGCAATACAGTATAACAGCAGAAAGCCAAACAGACAGGCAAAANTTACAAAGTGCTTTGACAGACAAAGCAATACAGTATAACAGCAGAAAGCCAAACAGACAGGCAAAATAAGAGCAGGACAAAACTCAGGTAAAGTTCAGTTAACTATTATTAAAACAAGGACACAAATGTTAGACAAGGGAATAGATAAAAACTAAAAAAGTAAAAAAAAAATTAAATAGAAGCCAATAAAACACTAATGAATAAATAAATAAATAACTAAATAAACAGCAAATACATAAATACAGATAAGACAATAAAAGCAATAAAAAGGACAATAAAAGGATGACATCACATAAAAGCGAGTCTATAAAAATGGGTTTTAAGAAGAGATTTAAAAGAAGGCAGTGAATCTGGTCTTCTCTTAAAGAGAACCTGCATTTGTTTGCAGCAGAGAAGTCTGTGCTACGTTTAAAGGACCATACCAGCAATTTTTTATGTTTGAGCCCAATTCTACCCATGTTACGTTACTGACAAGTTTTCAAACCATATTTACTTTTCCTGTTATTTTGCTAAATCCCCTAATCTTTCAAAATCAAATATTCAGGTGACACACCCACCTTAAAATTCAATATTTCACCTGCTAACAAAGATATGGTCATTTTAATTTCTCTGTAAAAGCCGTCTTCTCCACAGACTACAGTATATTCCCTGGGGAGACATACAGTTTCTTCCTGTATGGTTCCCTCCACTAATATTAGCACCTTCATAAATAAAAGCAAAAATGGGCTGTAAAAACAAAAAAAGTCTTTATTGTTTATCCTCTTGATCTTTCATTCAAAAATATTAACAAAAATTTAACCTTTAAAGTAAAATAAAAGGAAATATAAATTCTTATCATGAAACAAAATAAATATTTTTCTCAAATATGTGTGCATAATTATTTGCACTCCTAACTTTAATATTAACCATGATTTTATGGCCACTGAAGCATTTCTATGTTGATTTTGAGGTTTTGCTTTGGATCGTTGTCCTGCTGGAAGATCCAACCACGGCCCAGTTTAAGCTTCCTAGTTTTAATATCTGTTGATGTTTGAAGGAGTCCATGATGTCATGTATCCTAGCAAGTTTTCCAGGGCCTTTCAGCAGAAAAACAGCCCACTGCATCAAAGATCCTCCAACCTCAAACTCCACAGTGGGGATGAGTTGCTTTTCCGCATGTCGATCTTTGCTTTTTTTTTTTCTTTTTTCTGTTTGCATATATAGTTGTGGTATATGCCAAGATTGGCATAACCGTTTTCTATATATATGCAATTTAATCTAGCAACAGACAGATAATATATAGTGCATAGGTGAGTGTGTGTGAG
>VXCM01008755.1:0-16023 GCA_014773175.1 Lucifuga dentata
AATACGGTTTTATCCTTTGGGAAATGATTGTCAGTAACATTACATGTATGAAAATTGAATATATTTAGGGTCAAACATACAAAATAGCCAGTATGGTCCTTTAATGCATCTCAATAAATTGCAAGCCTGTCAAACAACATCAGGATATTTTACAAGTTGTTGTGAGAACTGTGTGAAAACAAAAAACTGCTAAATTAGAGGCAGTTTGCTTCTCGCTCTGCAGATGGACGGCTTCGTTTCAAAGATCTCTTGACAAGCAGAAGAACGTCTGTTGTCAACATCCCTTTCCTCCAAATCCACAACGGGAATGTCAGAGTCTACGGAGCAGCCAGCCGCTACCTGAATAAATCGCATGGAGCGTGTTGAATTTTCTCTCCTTAGCCATGTGTGAACGGTGGCTGGCGTGTTCATGGGCATAATGAGGGCAAAGTTCTGGCTTAAACCGCTGACATTCTACAAAGATATGAGGGACTTATAATCCAAACGCAAAAAAGTAAACGCCTCTCCTTTTATGAAAGATTGTCTCCCACTGGCTCCTTAAATTCAAAATGCTAAACTTGCTATTTCCTGCGGTTTGGGTTTTCACACAACACAAATCCACTTATCCGTGATTATGATTGTATTTTGCCACCAGTCGCTGTTCAGGGATTGGGGGGTTTTTCTTTCTCCAGCTGACAAAGGTGCACTTGTTCACATGCCTGTAACAACCTGCCGCCTCCTCTCGTTCTGGGTTTGGCTTATTATGTTTCAGCTCGGAAGCTCGCTCCCTCGACAAAGCTGGGGTAAATGAAGATATTTGTTTCCACTCAGGTAGCGCTGGCTGGCACGCGCCCGCCGCTGCCTCGGCTCTCTGAGACAATTAGCCAACACCTGCTCGCAGCAGATTGCTCTGGCAGATTTCTGCTGCTCCTGTCGCCTTCGACTCCGCCATCTGGCCTGGGAAAGGTGTTGCACAGGTCGTCTCGCTGTGTGGCAAACCTGTCAAGCCAGGAATGACTCGGAAGTGGAGAAAATAGACAGAGAAAGATGACGCACACGCTCAGGAGTGCAGGCTAGCTGTTACTTCCTGTCCTCTGGGGCTCAAAGTAATTCTGCTATTTAACTTTTCCCTGAATTTGATTTTACTTTTTTAAAAAAATGCAATATTGCCATGTCGACTCATTTGATAGAAATTTGTCTCAGCATGCTCATAGCAAACAGACATTGCACATTTTTATCCGATAAATCTTAGTGAGTCATTAAAAATGCTAATTAGCAAAAAAAAACATTTGAAAACTACAAAATTCAATCAAAGCAAAACTACATTTAACATAAAATTGATTAATAAAAGTTAAAAGGAACAGTTAAAAAGTGAGAATCATCTCAAACCTGTATTATAGTCGTATATGTGCTGTTCCTGAATCTGGTCATCTTTGAGGGAACACGTTTCAGACCTTTTGCTGAAAATCTTTACATTTCAACCAGATCTGCCAATTTTCTACACATTTGCAAAAAAATTGTTCTTTCTAGAAAAACAATTGTATAAATATTATTATAAATAGAAGAAATACAAAAAAAAAAAAATCTTGAGTGCCTCCCAAAAAATGAGAAAATCTAAAATAATTCTATTAAAAGTTGAAAAAAAGAAGTAAATTTGAAAAACAGAGTAAAAATTCAAGACAGAAAATGTAAAAATCCAAGAATGACTTTAGACTCCAGAGAGTTTAACAAGATTTTCCTCTGCTGTGAGCGTCTCTTTTTGTTTCTGGGAAACTTTTACTCAATAGACGTACTATTTAAAAAAATAAAAATAAAGAATCAAACATGAGTAAATGAAATGTTTCCTTGAACACACACCAGCCGGAAGCTATATTTCATTTCTATATAATTGCTATGTGGTTTTGTTGGATTAAGAGCTGATTTGAGGGAAGTGGAAGTTGATGATAATGAGCACAGCACGCCAACATGCGGCCGTCGTTCTTGGCCTCACCTTTCTCCTCACACCTACCAGCTGACCCGTCTGTGCAGCCGCGCAGCAGAGGAGCAAACAACCGCAGATGTGCAAATAGATGCTACAACTCACAGAAACGCATAAATCTGCATTTTGGCTGCAAGAAAACAGATTTTTTTTTTATGTAGGGTTTAAAGCTGCACTACAAATTTACAGTAAGTCAACCTCAGTCTTTTCTTTGTTTGGCTGTTATCTTTCATTTAAATATTATTCTAGTGTTTTGGTTTATCTGCTAAGTGTATTATTTTAAAATTTCTGATTGGATATTGATAAAACCTATTGATCTGTCCTTTTTAAAAATGCAGGGAAAGTCACTACAGTCCAGCTCAGAGGTTCGATTCTGGCTAATGTTATTAGCGGCTAATGAGAAGAAAAGGTTCGAATCCCTAAAATTTAGTTTTTTGGGGATTTTAAAATGTTGTTTCAAATTTTTTGCAAGTTTTGGGAGCTTTTATTTCATCTTGGCGTGATTTTTCTGACACACACACACACACACATTCAGTCCTTCCTGCATCCAGACCTTCAATAAATCCCACAACATAAGTGGAATTTAATAAGACAGCAAGTTGGAAAGTCCATCTCAGGATGTCCTATTGGGCTTAATTTGTTGGAAGCCATAACCGTGACATATTTGCTCCTGACTGGTCCAGAGGGAGAACGCATCACTCTTTGGTGTAGAGAGTGATCAGAGGGGTGCTCGTGCTGTTTTACTGTTACCATCGTTCAGCCAGCGTGGATAAGAGCATCACCTCACCGCCTGAAATTTCCCACTAAACACGCTCCTTCTTCCTCCCGACACAAACTCAAACTGACCACCAGATCGCTGAGAATTAGCGGCGTGACACGTTTCCTCCCTCCGTGATCCTAACGTGTTTAATATTCATGTTTCAGACAGAGGAGACAAATTCTGCTGATTTATTTGATCATCTCACTTGTATACACTTGACTTCCCTTTCCAAAAGGAGTCAAAATGCATGGAAGGAACAAATTGCTGCAGGCACGCCACACATAGACACACTAATACACACACGCACACTAAGCTAGGCGTGTGTGCAAGTACATGTAGAGTATGTACACTAACATAGACTCAAAAACAGACTTACAAAGATTAAAGAGGAGAAGTACAACTGGTACAAAAGCCTTTATAGTTTTAATGGAATTCTCATTAATCCACACACACATGCAAAGATTGATGGAAGAAACACACACACACATACATGCACACATGCATACATGCACACGCAACACATATATTCCAGCCACACAAATACAAAATGAAATTTGAATATACACAAACCTAAAATGCTATTTGCAAGAAGGATGTACTGAAAAAGACGCATTCATTCTGCAAACACACACATATGCATGCACGCACACACACACACACACACACACAGAGATAGACAGCAACTGACACTACACAATGCAAAGCCACACACACATCTCTCAAATAGACTTTAAAAGACAAACACACAGACATACCCCTTACACACACATGTACACACACACACACACACATGCACAAAGGCCTCCTGATGCTTGTCTTTCATCCGCGGCGCTGCACAGCTGCTCACCTTATTGCCAGCAGTGCTCACTTCAACCCCCAACCTTGCCTCCAAGGTACACAGTGGATGTGTGTGGGCTTTGTTTGCCAAAGTGTGTATGTATATGTGTGTATGCTTGTATGTGAGCATGTGAGTGTGTGTGTGTGGCTGGAAATGCGTGTGTAGTGTGTCTCTGTGGTGTCAGTTTGTGTGTGTCTGTGTGTGAGGATGTCCACATGAGAGTGCAGATCTTGTGTAGCGTGTGTGTGTGTGTGTGCGTGAACCTGCCTGCATCATGCATATGAATGTACAAATGCATGCTGTGCTGAAGTGCATGTATGTAGGTATGTGCCTGTGTATGTTTACATGCATGTGTTTATGTTTCTAAATCTATTTGAATGCAAGTCTGACTAAATTTATGGGTGCGCGTGTGTTTGTGTGTCTACATGTGTCGGCATTTTGTGTGTGTGTGTGTGTGTGTGTGTGTGTGTGCGTGTGCAGGGTCAGGCCTCAGAGGCCGAGCTCGTTGGCTGCTTTCCTGCGTCGACTCGGTGTGTGTTTTCATGTGTGTTAGAGTTCTGCATGCTAGACCCCACATGTGCAGATAGAAACAGGTAGTGGGGGCGCCATGTTTTATTCATGCTGGGGGGGTCAGAGGACTGCAGCAGCTCCTACTGAGCTGTGGAAGTGGGTTTGGATGTGGTCAGCGTGGACGTTTATTTCCTGGTAGTGCAGCTTTGTGTCGTTCACAGTGGGAGCTTCACGTGAGTCTGAATCCTACAGAGGACTTTAACACGCGTGTTACTGTAAACATAAATGTACAGTTTATCAGCATTCCCACTAACCTATGAAGGAATTAGAGTTTTCCTTCGTTAACTCGTGATTTTTAGTCGCTTTAATACTGTTCACAAGGAAAACCTGTGAAACCTCGTGAGGAAACTGATAAATGATAATAATTTACTGTTAAATTTACCTTTTTTGGGCGTTTAGCTGATGCTTTTATCCTGATCTGTGATTATTTATTTACTTATTTATTAACAAACATGGAAAATGCCATGTATGAGAATATGTGGAGTTGAAGCTGATTTGTGTTCCTTGTCCCTGTCAGGCTTTTAAAGACAATAAAATAACACAATCAGATAGTGAAATCTTGTGAGAAAACTGATATTTGATAATAATTTACTGTTAAATTTACCTTTTTTGGGCGTTTAGCTGATGCTTTTATCCTGATCTGTGATTATTTATTTACTTATTTATTAACAAACATGGAAAATGCCATGTATGAGAATATGTGGAGTTGAAGCTGATTTGTGTTCCTTGTCCCTGTCAGGCTTTTAAAGACAATAAAATAACACAATCAGATAGTGAAATCTTGTGAGAAAACTGATATTTGATAATAATTTACTGTTAAATTTACCTTTTTTGGGCGTTTAGCTGATGCTTTTATCCTGATCTGTGATTATTTATTTACTTATTTATTAACAAACATGGAAAATGCCATGTATGAGAATATGTGGAGTTGAAGCTGATTTGTGTTCCTTGTCCCTGTCAGGCTTTTAAAGACAATAAAATAACACAATCAGATAGTGAAATCTTGTGAGAAAACTGATATTTGATAATAATTTACTGTTAAATTTACCTTTTTTGGGCGTTTAGCTGATGCTTTTATCCTGATCTGTGATTACAATAAGATCCAATAATTCTTTATTGATTAATATTCCAGGCAAGAGATAGAAAATAGGAAAAATAAAATAAAAACATTGTAGGTTTTGTGATGAAGATAGCCTCAATAACAGAAAGTAAAGATTAAATTACTTAAATTAGCTTATTATGATTATTATTGAGAAATAATAATGATAAGCCTAACCCTATACTCCATCGCTACGACATGCTAGTTATTATCGCTCATCACCTCCATATTCTCATTTGTCGGTCGGTGCAATTACACGGAGCTGTCGCGATAAATCTTACGATGATGTATTGATCGCTAACGTGTAGCACCTTCTCCAGCAGCGAGCTTCATCCTTTTCTGTAAACTCACATCACAAAGTCTCTGAGCATCGCCCACACAGTGTGTAATGGATGCCTGGATCACACAAACCACTTTCCCTTTCTTTTCCACATGCCCGTGTGGCCTGAGGGGGCGGAGGAGAAGTTAGCCACCTCTTAGCCTTACACCTGGCACAAGATGCACAGACGCAGCCAAAGTTCAATTCCCTGTGTGTGTGTGTGTGTGTGTGCGCGCGTCAAAGAGTGTGTGTCTCGATGGACAAAAATGCAATATGAGGTGCGAAGAGGCGGCAACAGACAGCACAGGAACAGACCTGCATAATGGAGCACAGATCCCCCGTCGGTTCCTTTTTAACACCTCACAGTAGTCTGTGAGGAGAGTGAGACGGCGAGAGAGGGACAGAAAAAAGAGAGAGAGAGAGAGAGAGGGTGACAGCCAGAGAGAGAGAGAGAAAGTTAAAAAGTAACTGAGCAGACAGAAGACTTGGAGAAAGTTGTCTGGCGCTGCTTCTGAAGAACAGGCTTTGATTTAGGGGGTCTGGAAATACCTGGTCTTTGGCTGCACAAACACATACTTTCCAGGCTTAAGGGGGGATCCTATCGATTCCAAGTCGGACACAACTTTTCAGAACTTCACATACCTACACGGGAGGGTTTTCATGTGCTACCTTTGGTACGCGGGTACCCTCAGAAGTTTTCTCTCCTTCGCCCTTACCCGACGAGACGGGGGATTGTAACTAGAAAGAAGGATGCTGCTTTGAAAAGAAAGTATTTCAAGCTTGCTTTGGGCAAATAGGGGGGCTTTGAAGACTCCTCTCCTCTATTAAACACAGAGTGTAGTTGGTGGTGGGGGGGGGAGAAAAATCAATGCTGACACAAAAAAGTGCGCTATCTATTGCTGTAAATCCACACAGATGTAAGGATGGAACTTAAACCGTGAAAACAACTTTGTGAACTTTGCAGAGAGAAAGGAACGTTCGGTTCTGATGTTGCTGTTTCTGCTACGGAGCTCAAATATTTCCACCATTTTGTTCATCATTTTCTTCAAAATTGGAGGAGTAAAGTGAAATAAAGTGTTATTTTCTAATTTAACATTAAAAAAAGACAGCTTTAAAATCTCTGCTTTATATTTATTTCTTCAGCACAGGAAGAACCACAAGTCTAGGGGCACAATTGCATCTTTAGACACATTTTGGCCTAATTAAAGTATCTCAAATCCTTCGCCATGTGGGTTTTTGCCAATCCCTGAGTTAGGAGAGGCTCTCTGATGGTAAATGGACAAGGATTTGTGACTCCAGTCATCACACATCAAAGCTTCAAAACAGGGAGGAAGGCAAAAAAAAGCATCGCCCTGAACCCTTCCACGTCCGGAAACCGTCCGTATAGACGCAGATCGAGACAAAGAAAGAGGAGAAGTTTGAGCGGCGTCCTTTCCGTCGCTGAAATGAACTAACAGGTGGTAGCTAGAAGGTTTGGAAGTATGGATCTGAGGAGAGGGGAGGCTGGCCAAGAGGTAGAGCCCAGACTCCAGCATCTCCAGCCTTGTGATCTGACTCCAAGCTGGCAGCCACACTATCAACAACGGAGACTGCAGATGTTGCCGGGTTCTCCTTTTCCTCCAACATGGCCCTCAGCTTTTTTTNCCCCCAGACTGTGCATGTGTGTGTGCTGAGTAGGAGGTCCGTGAGCAAATCCTGATCAAGGCCTCTGACCGTGACTAGCAATGTCAGGGCTCATTTTTTAAGTAGCTGCTGCTTCTTTCTTCTGTGTGTGGTTGATGTGTGTGTGTGTGTGTGTGTGTAGGTGTGTATGTGAGTCTTATTGGCATCTTTCCCTTCTGTACCCTTTCTCTCAGTCTCTATCTACATTTAAAAGAAGCCATTGTTCTGAATCTAACTTTGTTGGTGTTTTGTGTGTAAGGCAGTCCCCGGGTTATGAATGACCCGTATTTACTAACGGACCGCCATAAAGCCTATTAAATTAAAAATTCGAGTTACATAAAATGATTTGTAATAATGAACGGCGCACTACTTTATGACACGCGTCAAAACAAAAGAAGAATGCCTCTTCCAAAGTGCAATATATCAAGGAGCGAGAGTGTTAACATACATGTTTTTTTTTTTACACTCTTTCTGTTTACGATGTTTTAGGATATCTGGAAGTGTTTCTTTAATGTTTCCTATGCATAGAAAGGTAAAATATAAACACTAGATATGCACCTTACATAACTGTTCTGACTTACGAGCAGCCGTGGGCACGTAACTCATTCGTAACGTGAGGACTACCTGTATTTGCGTTACGTATTTGTATTTTTTCTCTCGACACAGTAATTTTTAGGTAGCAATCATTTTTGCCGTGCCTCTTTTTAGGTCGTTTCTTTGTCTAACTTAATTTCTAAGTGGCTATTTTTCTCTCTGACTTTTTGTTTTAACATTCTGTCAACCAATTTCCATAGTTTCTCTTCCTTTCTTCTTTGTCCTTGTGTGTGTGTTGTGTTGTTCTGCAGCTTTGATTTCTCTACCCATTCTCCCCCTCTTTCTCTTCTCTCTTTTCTCTTCTGTGTCTCTGCAAGAGCCAAACAATTGGACGCACAGGTGGTCAGTCCACTTCTCCTCTTCCAAGTGTTAGATTTCGTTACAAACAGTTCTGGAGGTGGGTCGAATATGTGTGTTTGTGTGTGTGTGTGTGTGTTTGCATGCGTTTGGGTATGTGCGGTGGTGTTGGTGGGGGAGTCCTCTCGACATCTGTGGGCTTATTTGAATGGGTGGACGAGACGCGAGTCCCTGCCGAGTCCGTCCACAGAGCGGTGAGACATCACCAAGAGACCGACCGAGACGATGCTGTCAATTTACGATTTTTCATCTGTTAGTTTATTGGGGGCGGGGCAACAGGATTTATGAATTTGTAGTGTTGATTCCGATGCATTTTAGGAGGAATGCAACATTTCCTTACGTACATCTGTAGAACGCTGCTTCACAATAAAAGCACTGATTTGAGGAATTAAAGTGCTGTCGTAAAAATGTTCTTTTAAAAGTATTAAAATTTGGTTTAATGTCGACCAACAGAAAGATACAACTTTTAGATATGATACGATATGACTATTAGAGTAATAAAAAAAAAAGAAAGAATGAGAGGGGCATTATTTTGAGTTTCCAAACTCACAAATTTTCCTGTTTAAAAACTCGCAAATTTGTGAGTTTTTTTGTGAGCACGACTTTATTAAATTATACTTTTCCATTGGATTTAACAATGAAAAATACTTGTGCTTTTTGTGCAAAATCATAGAATTTATCATAAGCATACTCTTTTAAAACTGGCAAATTTTCAAGTTTTTAAACTGATAAATTTGCAATTTTTTTTTTTTTTACAAGTACATGACCTTACTAAATTATACTTTTCCATCGGATTTAGCAATATTGAAATACTTGTGGTTTTAGCGAAAGTCACTGAATTATCATAAGCATACAGACTTTTAAAACTGGCAAATTTTCAAGTTTTAAAACAACTCGCAAATTTTCTAGCTTTTAAACTCGAAATAATGCCCCCCTCGTTTTTTTTTTTTTTTTTTNTTTTTTTTTTTTTTTTTTATCGTCTTATATGGCCCTAAAACGCCACCGTAGAAAGACAATAGCTGCTTTTCTTTTCTTCCAAACTGCAATATAAAATTGGAATGAACCTTTTAATTTTCTGTAGAGGAGATTAGACACAAACAAAAAAGTCTTGGTCTTGTTTTCTAAGACCATTTGTTGGGTATTTATTCTCTTGCAGAGTATTTTTAATCCACTGTTTCACTCTGTTTGAGATGCTTGGCGTCGCTGTGAGGGATATGACTGATTCATCTACAATTTTCCCATTAGTAAAAAAAAACCTCATTGGAATTCAGAAAACAAACTTCATAGTTAAAAGGTGATTCACTATCCCACATTGTGCATTACGAGACATCCTGCCTTTCTCTTTCTTTTTGTTGAAAAGGTACGAGCTACAGCCTGCTGCTCCTCTCTGGCTCCTGGCGAAATTGTTCTTGGCAGTCCTGCGAGGCTTCTCCCTCTTATGTGCCATTTGAAAGCATTATGAAATCTGCCATCTTGACTGCGCGAACCAAATAACAACAAGAGTGCATTGTGTGCCACCTGCTCCACACATTTAGGTGGCTTTAAATATGCAGGCGTAATGGCACCTATTCCCCAGTTTGATGTAACACGACTCAAAAAGGGGAGGGAGAGGGGGTGTATTGGGGCTCTGGCAAAAGAGGGGAATCGTAGTTTCACTTCAGGGTGAGATTCGTCTGTCGGTTTGATCTTTTTTTCCCTGTTTATTATAGAACAAACACGTGAATGACAAAGTCTGGCTTTGGTTTCACTGAGGATTCGAGCAGGTCTGTCTCCTTTTGTGTGTGTGTGTGTGTGTGTGTTAGGGCTGTGATGAGGCATTGTCTGGCTCATCAGTGGAGAAAAGAGAGATGGAAAGGATGAAAGACAGACTGGACTGAATACAAAATAGCACGAGACTGACATATTATTGGGCTGATATTCCCCTTTTTAACAAACTTGGCTATTAGCAAATCAATCTCGTCTAATTCTTCCGTGATGGAGGTGAGGGTACGATTTAAATCAGCTTCAGGAAGTGTCATCCTGTAAAATCTGCTGTGAAACTTGCATTAAAAAGCTTCTCATCTGCAAAGAATTTTGTGACCTATGATGGTTTAAAAGCTGTTTCGGAGTCTTATGCACCCAGACAAAAATGCTATTCCTCAATAAATGTAATGCAAAATCTTTACACTCCTACATCTTATCTTATTGTGCTAGCTGTAATCTGAAAGTACGTCTGCCAGTTAAATCCTATTATACATCTAGAGAGAGAGAGAGAGAGAGAGCATGAGGGGAAGGGTAGCCAAACAGAGAGAGGGAGGGAATATCAAACCATCTGTCTGTCCCTTAGCGAGAGCGTAGCCTGGCTCTCAAATTACATCAACCCTCCACTCGCTTCCCCCCATCAGCGACAGATATGGATCAGCTTACAAAAAAAAGCTTATTTTCACTAAATCACACTTTAGATAAGTACAGATGTCATCACTTCACAAGTCACCTGCATAAAACTCAGGTTTTGCTCAATTTTGAGACGCCAGCAGCAAATTAAAGCAGCTGAACTGTTTCAAAATGCAAGACACAAAGCTTTTATGATTCACCTGGAAAACTTTTACCCTCTTTTGAGTTCATTATATAACGGAAAGCATTCCTTAAATTGAATTTAGCATCAAGAAATTGTATTTTCACAAACTGCAAATGCTGTTTTATCTTCATTGTTTATCGTCTATTACAGAAACTGATGCACAAATCAGTTTCTATTCCATGAAACAACATAAGAATTCTTTTAAAAAATGTCAAAACACATCTACACCTGAGGAGAACTACTTCAGGAAAGTCAACCTGAAGCCCCTCCCCCAAAACAACAAGCATACGGTGCCTTATTAAAGTCGTACCTCAGGTCTTGGAGCGTAAAAGAGAGCAGGACTGGTAAATTAATGAGAAAATAACTCAAGCTTTTGTGATTTCCCACCTCATGTGAAGGGAGGGGATATTTCTGTCAGTTGTTAATTACTGTCATATGGCTACGGCACCTTTTTCCCTGAAAATGACGGAGAATGAGGAGGGTAAAGATAGAGGGAGGGGGTATGAAAATTAACTCGGCCCTAGGAGTGTGATCTTGTCATGTACCTGATGTAAAGGGAACACGTCTCACCCTGCTTTAAATCTCATTTATTTAGATTTTTTCGTGCGTTGCAGGTATTAAATCTCCATGCTTATTGCACAGAGGGCTCACAGCTTCCAGCCACATGAAGACGAGGAATGAGTGAAGTGAAACGGCGGCGCTGAGGACGCCTCACAAACGCTGATGAACAAACGAGGATGCTCTAATGATGATTTCACCACAAAAGTTAAATTTGGGCAAATGAGACCTCAGCAACGCATCTCCTCCGCTATATCTGACTCCTTCCAGGCTTTCTGGCTGTTTAAAGGTTATAAAGGATGTCCGGCGTGGAATACGTGGCGCCCGATAGCCGCCGAACGTCCACTTCACACATTTTGGCAGCATAAAGGCCGGAACATCGTTTGGCGACCGGCTGGGGATTGTCTCCATTTCCTGGTTGAGTGCTTGGGTAGCTCGTAGCGAGGAGGGAGGGGTCATTACACCACCAATCACACAGCACTGACCTCAAACCACGACCTGCAGAGGCTAACCTTTTCCTCGCTCCTCCAAAATCAAATCAATAACACTTTGGCCACGAACGGGGAAACTCTGCGCTGGCATTAATCACCTGCTCTTCCATGCTTGACTCTGCAGTTTGTTCCTCCATGTCTGGCTCTCTGTTTAGAGCTAATGGATGGCTGGATGTGTGTGTGTGTGTGTGTGTGTGTGTGTGTGTGTGTGTGTGTGTGTGACTTGCTGGCTGAAGCAGGTAGTAATAACTTGCTTTGGTTGAATATCGGTATAGCTCACTTGCTGATTCAGACCAAAACCACTCATGTTCCACCACAATGAATGAATCTCATTTTTTTTTTTTTTTTTTTTTTTAGAGAAAACGGTTTGGTTGCCAAGTTGTCTGACTCACGAGTTTACCTGCACAAACGGTCATAAGGCCAGTTTTACATGCTAAGCGTTAGCGTTGCTGCTGAGCTCGGCATCCAGCGCTCTGCTTGTTCATGAGCTCAACCAAGCACTGACAGGAAGCGCTCGTTGCTAATGACATGATGACGGTTACCGTGGACGATCTTTGCACAGTCGTGGTCCAAATCGGGTTTCTGGGTCAAATCGGGTAGCGACATGGACATCACAACGAAGAAGACTCTGGCTGCTCTTCTCATTCGGAGAAGAAAACTGGAAAAACGGCGAATGTTGAGTCACGGTTCTAAACCGCTCTACACAGGTTAAGAGCTTCTCCATCGCTGTGGCACTTCCACTTACAGCTGATCTCTGATTGGTTGCATGTTAGAAAGGTCAGCATCAGAAAGGTTAAAGATGATTTTAAATTAACTTTTTGATTGAGCAAAACAGAGAATCCGAGCACTGGGGGCGGTGCCAAAGTGGCGTGATGCGACGTTAGGAGTCACCGCCCAGGTCAGCGCAACGCTCAGCACTTAGCATGTGTGATGGCCCTACGTGAGGTTTCTTTGGAGGCATCTGAATTTAAAAAAGAGCCTAAATTCAAAAATTAAAATCTAAAATCTACTCCAATGGAGAGGCATCAACACTACTTTTGTTTCCGTCTGCAGTCAAGTTGAAGTTTGATGCAAAAAGTTTAAAGATTTACAAAGCAAATCAATACTTCACACTTTTCCTCACATTTTCTAACATGTGACATTTTGATCTTCAAACTGATTGCCAAACCTATCAAATATATAACTGATACTCTTCCTAAGCCTGCATGCACACGAATAATTTAAATCATCCCAACAGTCGTTTCATGGTCAAAAGATTTCCAGTTTGAGCTTCTTTTGAAAATTCACATCCTGACTCGCTTCGTATGAATTCACCCCACCGCTGGCTTGCTTCACACACACACACACACACACGTCAAGTGTNGCTTCGTATGAATTCACCCCACCGCTGGCTTGCTTCACACACACACACACACACACGTCAAGTGTTCCCTGTCCTTCCTGTGATTGCATTAGCAGAGCCTGATATTACCAGAACGGTCCTATCCACAGAAATACTCCTCTCCAGGCTCTTGTGTAAGCACATACAGGTGCAGCCATAGAGGGCCTTGTTTGCGTTGGCAGGAAACAGGTGTCTAGCTATTGATAGCGTCCTGATGAGGGAGGGGAGGGGTGCAACGAAATGAAGGGCATGAAAATCAGGTGGGTTGTTGTGCGGTCCCCGGGTACAGCAACTACTAATTGTTACCAACACTTTGAGTCTATTTCTGTGGCTTTGTGCCAGATGGTTGCGATTGGCGAGGAAAGAAAGGGAAGGTAGTCGTGTTTATAACAGGTTGTTGATTTCTGATGAAATACGACCTCGGGGACCCCTTAACACCTGGCTAATAGAGACGTGAAATTATTAACAGTATGTAAATGTGTGTTTTCATGCTTTCAGCACGCCGTTACTATGTGGAAATATCAGTTAGCTCCAAGTGTGACTTTCAAGAAAAGTTCAGTCTGTCTGTATTTTTCACTAAATAGTATTTTGCATGATATAAAACAAAAAGATTCTCTTTCTGTAATATAGATTTCTGCTTAACGCAAACTACTGCATACAAAAAGTGAATTTTGCAGTACCAGGAAATAGAATTCTTATTTACCACCAGAAAGAAAGAAACATGATCTGTCTGTATTTCAGGCGGAGGTCATACAAACATGGAGAGAACACGCAAACTCCACATGGAAAAGATCAAAGCTGAGAACTGAACCTGACATTTTTCTGCCATGAGCCCACTGTGTTAATCACGTTGCCAACATCCAAACACTAAATCAGTGAATAATAAAAACAACACATCATGAATCACCATGCCAATAATCAAATTTCACGTACACATTACTCACATATTTAATATTTGTTGACCCTATTGCTGACTGTTTGCACTAAAAGCTAAAAATAATAAGTGTATAATGTTCAAAACAGTTTCAGCTTAACAGGAAACACACCCTGACTGGCTCCCTCACTGCATGAATTGGTAAAATTTGTCCATTCAAGTCATTTTTACAAAATCTGTTAAAATAAGCCTTCATTCAAAATTAGTTTCAGGTGCGCATCAGTCGGAACCTGAAGAAAATGCGCTTGTGATTGCATCACTGAAAGCTGTGCTGCAGAGAAGCTGAAACGCTGAAGTTTATCAATTAAAAAACTGCTGAAGTCTGAGAAGTTTAGAAAGAAGATGAAAACAAAAATATTACATCTACAAAAACATAAAACAAATAAAGGCTAAATGAGGCATAAAATCATGAACTTTTTTAACTCCTGATTTTTCAAAAAAAAAACATGAATGGCATGAAAATGCTGAACTAGTATGAAAAAGCTGAATAATGTTTGAAATGTTTTTGTAGCTGAAAGTAGCTGAAGTTATGAGTGCTTAAAAAGGGAACGTTTGAAGGATGTTTGAAGCCTTATCCCATTGATGGGAAAAATTTCCTGAAAAATTAAAGAAATTATAAGAAATATTAATATCAAAATATATACCCATCATGCTGAGAATTTTCTGAACCATCTAAAGTTTCATCTGTGTTTCTAGGTTGAATTTTGTGGAACTAGCTGAACAGCAAAAAAGGTACAAAATCCCTTAGAATAATAATAAATAAGGAAACAAATAACAATAAAATGATTTTTATCCTGAGACGGTGTAGATTTTAAAGAAAAAATCAGAATATGGCACCGTGACACCACCTGTTCCCTCATCCTTCTACATTTTCCATCACATTAAATAGGATTCTGTTGCCTCCACATCTATTTCTATTCACTGTGGAAAATCGCCTCACAGTGCGCCTCCTGGCAAAGCTTTACTACACACACACAACACACACATACACAACACAGCACCTCCAGCGGCAGAATGCAGCCTCTGCATTGAGGATGAAGGAAAAAAAAAAACAGAGTCGGCATGAAATCAATGCCTAAAACACCTTAATCTTCCAATTAAATCTCTTCAGTTGCTGTGGTGAGATGGTAACTGTGATAAGTGCAGGTTGGAGTGCGGAGAGGAGGAGGAGGAGGAGGAGGAGGTGAAACCTACACAGGTACGTCTGTCACGGGTAATTACCTTCTCAGCGCCCTCGGCTCTACAAGCTGCCAGTCGTCTGTCTGTCAGAGAGATCAGCTTACCTCTCGTCTGCGAGCTGAGAGCACAAGTGTGTGTTTTCCAGTAAGCGTGTGTTGACTGAATGTGTGTGATTTCATACGAGAGCATAAAAAGAGTGTTTGACTGGTGAGATTCTGGGAGAAAAAGTAGGGCTGACAAATGTGTGTGTGTGCCTGTTTGCTACACACACCTTACTCAACCCCATAAAAGGGGCCATTGAGAAAGAAAAGTGAAAAGGTAGCAGGCGGATGAAAGGGATTGTTGTGCAAACAGGCGAACACAGAGGAGGGCTGGTGTGTGTTAAGAGGCAGCAGGCAGGTAATAGAGCAGACATAATGGGAGCTAAGTACCTGTAATCCTCAGAGATATCACTCCAGACAAGAGGGGCCCCGGCCTAATTCCCTCTGGTTAGTGTAACTGGTCTCTCACCAGGTTGGAGTGTGTAGGTGTGTGTGTGTGTGTGTGTGTTTTTGCGGGGGGAAGTTGGGTGTTTGGGCGAAGTATCAGGTGTGAGAGGGCGTTAGCTGCACTGAGTGCTTCATATTGATCCAGGAGGGAGAACAGGAAGTGTGTGTGTGTGTGTATGTGTGTGTGTGTGTGTGACCCAAATTCAGATTCAGGCATCTTCTTCTTTTCCTTTCGGCTTTCCCTTCAGGGGTCACCACAGCGAATCATCTGCCTCCATC
>VXCM01008756.1:0-16507 GCA_014773175.1 Lucifuga dentata
GAGTCGTGTGGAGCAGCAGCAGCAGCAGCTCTGTGCAGAGAGGAGCTCTGTGATTGGCTGCCTGGATCACGCAACCATGTGACACTGCGCTAGTAAGTGTTACCCAATCAGATTTTTTTTCTTTAACGACTACGGACAATGACACAATTTGAGTTTACTCGGATGGTACTTGTACTCGTTATCCGTAACAGATACCATATATACTGGAGTATAAGCTGTTCTCCTGTATAAGCAGACCCCCAATTTGCTTTGTGAAATTTGATAATAAAAACTCAGCTTATACTCGAGTATATACAGTATACAGTATATACAGTATACTTATACTCGAGAATATACAGTAATCATTTCATTCGAGTACTCGGCTCATCCCTACCTGTAATGTTCACAGTGCATTCACGAGTTTATTTTCACCGTCGTTCAGATTCATTGTCCATTTTGGGAAAGCGGTCAGCGTGTCGTTGCTGTGGATGTGTTTGGCGTGCATTGATGCCGATAGGAAAAAGTTTCATCGAGTCGTTAACGAGTCCGTGTCATTCTGCTCTCCAGCCAACAGAGGCGGTTGGTGACTGGCGTAAGAACATCGAGGATAAGGCTGACAGGAAGAAGATGTTCGAGACTTCCTAAAGACGTCCTGAAGTCTGACCGACAGGGACGAGGACAGAAGACGGCAGGGGCAGGGAGGGGGCGGAACGTTTGGTCCAAGGTCCGAGTGACTGAATGTGTTTCTGTGTCCCAGCAGGAGACACGGGGACGATCTTTAGTTTTTTTGGTTGTTTTTGTGATGTTGTCGCAGAGCGAGACACAAAATATCGGTTTTCAGCAGGAAGTAGATTGTGGCGAGTCATCGTGTGACCGGTTACAGGTCCGAGAGCCGCTTCCTCTCCACATGTTCAGGTTTTATTGCAGTTCATTTCAATAAACATTTTCAAGTAACGATTCATTCATTTGCTGCTTTCATCTGCGTTTCTGATTATTTTGGATCCTCATTGGTACCAGACTGGCGTCGACTCGTTTTGAACTTTGAGTTTATATTTTATCCGTTACACTCTGATAAAATATATAAAATATAAACCCAAAGCTTGAAACGAGTCAAGGTTTATGCTGAAAGTCTCAGGATAAATTTGTAACTATAATCAGCCAAACTAAGTCATTTAACCTGCTAATTCATCAGGATCTTTGTTCGACTAAGAAAGTGTAATTTTACTTTAGTTTTTCTTTCATCTTTTTTATTTTTTACCTTAGGAAGAGGTCAATAATCAGATCTGCAACATGAAAGTAATATTTACAAGTTATTTTAAAAACTGCATGACTTCATTTTTCTGAGACAATAATATTGTTGTAGATATTTAAGGAAATTCCAAATCAATTAACCAATGAGTCAAAGAAATCCTGCGACTATTAGAGGACAAAGCTTTACTTCAGTCAGGAGAACTCCGTACTTTAATGAAGTACTTTCATCATAAAGTCATGTGACCACAATAATCATCCTCATCTGGTCATTTTTTAAGAATATGTGCAAAAGAAATTAATTTTAACCCTTTAAACCTCACCTCATGGGTTCTTACTTTACAGAACTTTATTTGGAGTTCTAAGTCAAATCATAAACATTCAACATGTAAAATTGAGGAAAAGACATGAAATTTGATTTGATTTAATAGGTAATTGATTTATTGATAATGCCATCTTGAATATTAAGGAAGTCCAGAAAGTTTCCGTCTGGATTTTTTTTTTTTTTTTTTCNTTTTTTTTTTTTTTTTTTCCATTCCATTAATTTAAGTAATTTTTACCTGATCCTGATGTATTTTGTTCCCTTAAATTAATGAAATTGAAATGCTTTGGCCCACTTAGATTTAATCCCGTTTGATTTGGATCTCGAACTGAAATACACAGAATTATTTCTTTTTTGGCCATTCAGCAAATATTGGATATTTTTGATAACATTTGATATTTAATTTGATATTTGATTTTTTTCATCTGATTTTAGAATAACAGTTGTTTTTCCGTAAAAGAGAAGTGTTGGGATGAATTTAAAACAAACGTGAAAGCACGATTATTAATTCGAGGGATCGAATTAAGTAATTCAAGGTTCCAATTTACTAAAATAATTGGATTCAATTATATATTTAAGACAAAAATTAGTATTTTAATGGCATAAAATCTTAATTTGACACCTGCAGGGCACCGTAGATTAACTCTGTATGACTGATTGTGCTTGAATCATACATAGAATGTACTGTTAATATAACATTTTCATACAGTTTAAGGGGGAATTTAAGGATAAGACTGGCAGAGAAAAGCAAATTTAAGGCGTTAGAGGGACAGGTTAGAGAACCCTGAAGGCTAAGATGATAAATATTGCCAGATTTTCCTCCATATTTCCTCTTTATCCACACGGCTGCAGTCTGAAGCTGTGAGATCATCCTCACGTCTCCTCGCGGNGGGGGGGGGGGGAGTTGAGTGGCTGGGCCGGGTGTATTTCAGGAGCTCGATGGCCTATTGGTCTGAGCAGGAATCCACTTCCATAAAGAGGTTCTGAGCATTTTGCTGAGGCATCGTAACTCACCATATATACCCTATTTCATTTTTCACTGTCTGGTGCTTTGGCAGTGTCTCGTTTTCTTCCACCAAGCGCGTCTCCTTGTCCACCTCTTCCTCTCGTAGGTGAGAAATCTTTTATTTTTCCATTTATTTCCTGTTCGCATCTTCAATCCACTTTGGAATCTTTTATTTTTTTGGACACAAAACAGGAAGAAGAGCCTGTTTATTGTCCCTGCAGGGTCGACGGTTGACCCCGTAGAGAGAATAGCAGTGTATTATTCATCTTTGACCTGTCCTGACACCCTGAGCTTGCTTTTTACATGTTTGTTGGTGACCTTTAACCTCTTCCTGACAGATCTAAATATATGGACCCTGTTGAGTTTCACTGTGTTGTTTTTTTGTGATTTTTGACCCTGTCAGGTAAAGAAAAAGTCTTAAACCAGAAGGCTGGAAGATGATGCAGCAGTCTGATGTTCTGAATTCAAATATTAGATGGGCAGCTTAAAATGAGAATAGTCATCTCCTGGATGCTGAAAACGCCTTTAAAACAAAAGCAGCTTTTATATTACAATAATTTAAGTCCTAAAACAGTTCTGTCATTTCCAGCTCCAGGAGGTGAGAAAAGTTAATAGATGATCTTTCACACTTTGCTTCATTAACTACATCATTAATAAGGAAATAGGATGATATTATTATTTGTGACATAATAAGTAAATTTATTTGCCTCAGTGTCTGCAGTTTTATGTTATCAATGTTATTGATCATTTTGTACATTTTTTATTTGTTTTGCTGTTGAATGATGTCACACCTTAAAAATGATGAGTTTTGCTCTGATTCAAAGCAACTTTTTTGGGTTTTTTTCACAATTTAATCTTTGTTTTTTTTTTTTAATGAAAAATTAATTTTGAAAAAGGAACTTAAGAGCACATCAGAAAATCATTTTACTACATTTAGATCAAATATTTGGCCATTTTTATCACTTTTAAAATTCCATCTGTGGAACTTTAATGAAATTCACCTGAAACATTTTCCAAATGAACTCTTCACTCAATCCGCTGATGAAACGAGGAGAAGCGACACTCGACACGCCGAGTCCCAGTTTAGTTCAGTCGACGTTGCTGCTGTTCAGCTGTGGACTCGGATCATTTTACAGCAGAAAATATTCCAGCAGAACATGCTGATCTCATGCGACCTCTGACCTCACTGACATCCTCACAATCTGAAAGTATACAGTGTCCAACACGGCCAAAAAAAAAAGTCTGAAAATGTATGTTTTTTNTCACAATCTGAAAGTATACAGTGTCCAACACGGCCAAAAAAAAAAGTCTGAAAATGTATGTTTTTTTCTGTTTCTGCTTTCAGGCCGCCAACCTCCAAAACCGCCGACATGTCTGAGTAAGTCTGAACTCATATACACTTTATTCTGTATTTTTACCCAATTATTACCTCAGAAGGTCACTTTAATTTGTGTTCTTGCAATTTCAAATCGATATATTTCTAAAAGCAAGTACAAAAAAGATATTACCATTAAATGCCAAAATAAACAAATGGACTTGGTCAAGGTTGTAGTTTTTGTTTTGTATTTTAGGTTTTAACTGTTCAATTTCATAGTTCACAATTCACCAAATCTCCTTGGAACAAGTGAAATTTACATAAACTGATGGTAGATTTTTAGCTGAATCATGAAGACAAATGATGTAGTTCACATGTTGATCTGATGTTTTATTTTCCCAAACAGGAAAAAACTGACATCCAGCCGCAGGCATCACCTCAAGGTAAAACAATCACGAGATTTACCCCCAAAAACCTCCTTTATATGATCATTAAAGGACCATGTCATCCATTTTGCATGTTTTAGCCTAATAGTTTTCATACATGTAACATTACTGACATTTCCCAAAGTATAAAACCGTATTTCAGCTTTCCTGATATTTTGTAAAACCTCTAAATCTTTCAAAATCAAATATTCAAGTGATACACCCACCTTAAAAATCCATGTTTCTCCTGCTAATAGTTACACAGCCTTATGAAGTCACGGTCCTTTAAATTTTTCCATAAACACAGGTCTTCTTTTGGGACTATATTCCCCGGTGGAGGCATACATTCACTCCACGCTTTTTATTGAGCTTAAACACTAAAATTACATAACTTCTAAAAAAACCTGAATACACGTCTTGTTGGTGATGATGGATTACCTATCCCAAGAACGTTTACAGTATCAACAAGTTGATTTTAATAGCAGAATGAACTGAAACCAATGGAGGTCTGGAAGGTAGGAAAAACATTTTTAATTCACCGTTCCAGTAGTATGCTTTGGGAAATGATTGTCAGTAACGTTACGTGTATGAAAATTGAATATATTAGGCCAAAACATGCAAAATAGATGGTATGGTCTTTTAAAGCTGTTATAGACGAGTTGGACAAGATGGACAAATTAGACCAACTAGAGACTCTGGACTTGCTGCTGCTGTGTGTGATTGTGTATTTGAACTCGTTTCACCTGATTTGGCCCCTCAGCCTTAAAAAGTTTCAGCTGGAAGCCGTTTGGCCTCAGACGATGATGTTTTATCAGCTGTGGAGAATTTTTTTTAAAAGATTAAAATCTCTCCAGCATTTATGGCAGGAATCATGAGGAGTTGGAAGGAGATTACGCTGGAAAATAAAATACTGGAACTTTTTTAATAACTTTTAATCATAAGCTCACTACTTATCAATCAAGGCTTGTAAGGTAGCTCCCTTTGTGTTATTTTCTTTGGATTGGGTTTGTGCTTTTTATGGTTTTCAAATCTAAATGTGAGAAAAGCTTGTCTACATGGTTCACTGCAACATTTATGTGCAAAAAAAAGTTTTTTGCAGATTAACTGGTGCATCCAACTTCCTGAAACACCAACCAGGCTCAGAACTTAACAGTCAGACTTTGTAGACAAAGTAAAACTCAATTTAAACAAAATAAAAAACAAAAAAGCCATTGCTGGACTGTAACGTGTTTGCACACAGTAAAAGAAACAGGAATCTGATACCGAAACGTGTTGCATGATTTCTGAAAACAACTTGTCAGAGGTGAAGTTTGGACCTGTGGCCTCCTTGTCAATGCTCTCTTTGCCATAGCAATTTACACTGCTCATGATGGTATAACCATACAGTGGTATAACGATGGTATAACGATGGTGTAACAATATAACCATGGTGTAGCAATGGTATAACAATGCTAACAATGCTATAACAATGATGTAACAATGGTATAACGATGGTATAATGAGGATGTAACAAGGGTATAACAATATAACGATGGGGTAACAATGGTATAACGATGGTATAGCAATGAGTAACGATGATGTAATGATGGTGTAATGATATAACGATGGCATAACAATGGTATAATGATGATATAACGATGGTATAATGACGGTGTAACAATGTTGCAATGACTGTAACAATGGTATAACGACAGTGTAATGATGGTGTAACAATGGTGTAATGACGGTGTAGCGATGGTGTAATGACAGTGTAATGATGGTGTAACGACAGTGTAACAATGGTATAACGACGGTGTAACAATGGTGTAACGACAGTGTAACGATGGTGTAATGACGGTGTAACGACGTGTAATGATGGTGTAACGACGACGTAACGATGGAGTAACAACGGTGTAACGACAGTGTAATGATGGTGTAACAATGGTATGACGATGGTATAATGAGGATGTAACAAGGGTATAACAATATAACGATGGGGTAACAATGGTATAATGATGGTATAGCAATGAGTAACGATGATGTAATGATGGTGTAATGATATAACGATGGCATAACAATGGTATAATGATGATATAACGATGGTATAATGACGGTGTAACAATGTTGCAATGACTGTAACAATGGTATAACGACAGTGTAATGATGGTGTAACAATGGTGTAATGACGGTGTAGCGATGGTGTAATGACAGTGTAATGATGGTGTAACGACAGTGTAACAATGGTATAACGACGGTGTAACAATGGTGTAACGACAGTGTAACGATGGTGTAATGACGGTGTAACGACGTGTAATGATGGTGTAACGACGACGTAACGATGGAGTAACAACGGTGTAACGACAGTGTAATGATGGTGTAACAATGGTATGACGATGGTATAATGAGGATGTAACAAGGGTATAACAATATAACGATGGGGTAACAATGGTATAATGATGGTATAGCAATGAGTAACGATGATGTAACAATGGTGTAATGATATAACGATGGCATAACAATGGTATAATGATGATATAACGATGGTATAATGACGATGTAACGATGTTGTAATGACTGTAACAATGGTATAACGACAGTGTAATGATGGTGTAACAATGGTGTAACGACGGTGTAGCAATGGTGTAATGATGGTGTAATGACGGTGTAATGATGGTGTAACGACAGTGTAACAATGGTATAACGACGGTGTAACAATGGTGTAACGACAGTGTAACGATGGTGTAACGACGGTGTAACAACGTGTAATGATGGTGTAACGACGACGTAACGATGGAGTAACAACGGTGTAATGACAGTGTAATGATGGTGTAACAATGGTATGACGATGGTATAATGAGGATGTAACAAGGGTATAACAATATAACGATGGGGTAACAATGGTATAATGATGGTATAGCAATGAGTAACGATGATGTAACAATGGTGTAATGATATAACGATGGCATAACAATGGTATAATGATGATATAACGATGGTATAATGACGATGTAACGATGTTGTAATGACTGTAACAATGGTATAACGACAGTGTAATGATGGTGTAACAATGGTGTAACGACGGTGTAGCAATGGTGTAATGATGGTGTAATGACGGTGTAATGATGGTGTAACGACAGTGTAACAATGGTATAACGACGGTGTAACAATGGTGTAACGACAGTGTAACGATGGTGTAACGACGGTGTAACAACGTGTAATGATGGTGTAACGACGACGTAACGATGGAGTAACAACGGTGTAATGACAGTGTAATGATGGTGTAACAATGGTATGACGATGGTGTAACAATGGTGTAACGACGGTGTAGCGATGGTGTAATGATGGTGTAATGATGGTGTAACGACAGTGTAACAATGGTATAACGGCGGTGTAACAATGGTGTAACGACAGTGTAACGATGGTGTAACGACGTGTAATGATGGTGTAACGATGACGTAACGATGGTGTAACAACGGTGTAACAACGGTGTAACGACGTGTAATGATGGTGTAACGACGACGTAACGATGGTGTAACGACGGTGTAACAATGGTGTAACGACGGTGTAATGATGGCGATTCCAGCAGCAGCCACAGTTTAAAATTGTTCTACCTGCCTCAGAACCAATCCAAATGTGAGAGGATTCTGACAGGGAATTGACCTGTTTCTGCTCTTCCAGAGCCTGATCCTGGGAATCGCTCTGAACTGGCTCGACAAGGAGAAGAAGGAAAGCGTCGTGGCAAAGGAAGCATACATGGCCGAAAACTGCCCCCCCCCAGACCTGAGCGGAGACCAGGCCACCCTGATGGTGAGACGCATGCTTCAGACCATATAAAGTTCAAATATCACGATATATGGGCAAATTTTTGATATAACAGTTTTCAAGATGGTATGAAGTAACACTGAATAATGTTGTCATGGCGATTTTAGAAGTAAAAAATACTGCAAACCGTGATGTGAGGAAAAATGAAGTAGTGTAAAGCAGAAACAGAGTTTTTCCCTTCAGTAAGAGTAGAAATAACTACATCCTGTAATATTTTACCAATAAACAATAACTCAGATTAATTTGAGCTACTTTAGTCATGTATAAATGTTTTATATAAATAAAATAATGATAAATAAAATGACTTATGATCTTTGGCAAGTTGTCCAGAGCTAATTAGCCTTTGTGATGCTAAACTTAAATACACTCTGAATACATGCTCCAAATCCATCACAAGCCAAGAACTCACCTGAAGTTAGCATAGCCGCTAAGCTAACACTGTTAACACATCACAAGTCACTGCTAAGCTAATTTCACTCCACAGTTAGCTTGTTCTGTCACAGGAAGTACAGCCAGCTAATGCTCCAGATATGCTTGACTGAGTCGAGACTTTCTGTTTGTTTTGTGTCACAAATCATCTGATTGGCTCTCCTCGTCACGTGACTTGTGAGGGCATGTGGGTCTGTGGTGGACAAAGTGGCGTCACGCAGAAAGACACACCCCATCACACAGAAATAAAAGCCCCACGGCGCCTTTTTGCCCATCTGCACACATTCCACATTTTGTAACTCCACGTGGATGAAAAAGCTGCTTAGCGGAGTTTCATAAATACAGCCGTGAAATCTCAGAAAAGAAGAGGCGAAGAAGAGCTGCAGAGATCCGCCGTCTCCTCGTTCTGTTTTGTCGTAAACAGCAGCTCCTTCTCGTGAAAGTCACTCATCGCGGCTTCTTCTACGATACTTTGCACTGCAGCACAGTCTTTGATGCAGTAACCCCGACAGTTTGAAATAATAGGGGTGTAAACAGTCATCCTCAAAGTCCGGACACCGGTCCAGATCCAGACCGAACCACAACTGTCTCTGGACTCTGAGCAAATTCTACTTTTCATATGTGTTATTTGTATTATCTGCGAGACATTGCTCACAAATAAAATTCTCCCCTTTCTCTGCAGTGAAACCGAATGTACGACTGCTTCACTATCTTCTTTGTGAAATCCTTTAAGATTTGTATTAGAGGAGCCCTGGTCTAGAAGCTCCATGTGTCCCATGTCTGGGCGAACATCCGTGTGGAAGACATAAATCAGTCTTCAGAGCAGCGGTGCTCAAACCTTAAAGGTCCACAAAGCAAATTTTCAATAAGACAAAGGTTAGGGTTCGTTATTAAGGTCGGGTTCGTGGGATTCTAATTTCTTCCTAATTTCTGTCTAGTGGGNCTCGCTGCATTATCAACTCTCAATGAGCCCAACGCCATGTCAACCCATCGTTGTCATGGAGATGAGTGGATGCTGAATGTGACTGGACCAAACCAAAGCAGATAGACATTCTCACACAGACATGGAGCAGTCAGACATACCGTTTCACTTTCTCCGCTTCAGAGAAAGAGGAGAATTTTGACTTTTTGTGTCGCAGATAATACAAATAACACGTATGAAAAGTGTAATTTGCTCAGAGTCTGGAGACAGCTGTGGTTCGGTCCAGATCTAGACCGGAGTCCTGACTTTGAGGATGACTGGTTTAAAGGTTCACTGTAGATTTTTCTTATTGGCTTCAGTTGATATCTGAGAACATATATACATACATGTGACGTGTTTTTGCCTTTACTCGTCAACAGGAAACCTGCAAGAAGCTCCATACGCTCATTGACAAGATCGATGAGGAGAGGTACGATGCCGAGGCCAAAGTGGCAAAGGGCGACAAAGAGGTGAGCGTCCCCCCAAATAAAAAATAAAAAACCAGAGACCTGAAGCAGTCGGACAGGAAACCAAAGTTTTGTCCTCCTCGCAGCTGGAGGACCTGAGGATCAAAGTGGTGGACCTGAGAGGCGTGAAGAAGCCCGCCCTGAAGAAAGTGCGTATGTCCGCCGACTCCATGCTGAAAGCTCTGCTGGGCTCCAAACACACCGTCAACATGGACCTGAGGGCCAACCTGAAGCANCCATGCTGAAAGCTCTGCTGGGCTCCAAACACACCGTCAACATGGACCTGAGGGCCAACCTGAAGCAGGTCAAGAAGGAAGTGAAGGAGGAGGTGAGATTACGTCACCTTTTATTCCTTTTCTTTATCTAATCAGGGAATGGATCCTGTGTCTGTAACTAAAGCAGAAGCTGGAGTAGAAAGGAATCGTAAACCTATGGATTTTCTCTGCTTTTGTTTTGAAATTTCACCTTCTTTTTCCTCTTTTCCGCAGCCAACAGAAGCTGTGGGCGACTGGCGTAAGAACGTTGAGGACAAGGCGGACAGGAAGAAGATGTTTGAGAGCTCCTAAAGGCACCACGCTCTTCGTCTTTGTGTTTCTATGAACTCCACGCATCATAGAAGCTTCAGTTTTATTTTTTTTTTTTGGTTTTTTTGTCGCACCGTACGGCAGTTTAGCAGGTCTGAGAGGAGAGTCGCTCCTGATGAAGGCTTAGGATGGTTTTTGGGGTTTTTTTGTGTTTTGGGGGGATTTTTTGCACTGTGTCTGTCTGGAGCGAGAGGAAGGAGGGTTTTGTATGTTCACGCACCAACAAACTTTAACGTCGTAAACTGTAGAAACATTCAGCTGAACCATGTCGAATAAAATAATAAAGTGTAGAAGAGAAGACGAGTGAATTTATTTGGTTTTATATGAGAGTTTGTGACTTTTCATTTTCTATTTATTTATGAGCAAAGCTACAGACAGTCATTTGCTACAATTATTATGCAGATTTCCATCATTTTGATTCTCTGAAGAAAGTTCCTTGTCCACCACCAGGGAGCGCTACAAGTACCACATTTGGCACACATATCGCAGATTGAGAACCATGGGCACAGAGGACTTTCTGGGTACTTGAGTTAGTTAAAAATAATGTTGATTATACTGTGTAGTACCATATATACTCGAGTATAAGATGAGTTTTTATGACCAAATGTCACAAAGTAAATTGGGGGTCGGCTTATACAGGAGAAATTCAGATTTGATCCCAGAGAAGGAAATTTCCAGGTGGAAATACTACCATTACCACTACCCATGAAAATAGTTTAAATCATACCTTAGAATGAGATATTTCCTGACTAAACATCTTATCAGCACATTTTGCAGCCACCAGTAAGCTCTGCTGTGATTGGTCAGTTACGGTTATCAGCTGCTGAAATAAATATCATGTTTACCGGTACGTGGATTATTTTCAGAAAATCACAGGAATACTATAATAATACCCAGAAAAACAGGTAATTTGATAAAAAAATAAATTGATGGAACAACATCAGGGAGTTGGCTTATACAAGGGTTTATACAGTAAGTATCACTGCTTTACAGGCGTCCTAATAACCGTTAATGACATTAACTGGAGAACATCTGTGAAAAACAGGAAACGATGGAAAAACATTCTGTCAGATCAAGCTGTGAACTCATCACAATCACACAGTGGAGCTCTGAGCTCTGATATATATATATATATATATATTTACATATGCATATTTTGTTGGGGGGTCAGNCCCCCCCCGCTGTTGTAATTAATTAATTAATTAATGAAACTCTACAGAATAAGAAAATGAATTTTGAATGAATTTACAGTGAATTAGAATGGATGAAAGGTTTTGTGATCACGTTGATTGCATAATCACAGTGATTTTATGTTGTATGATTTGGGTCACATGGGTATGAGTCATAGTTCATATTAGCTGTTCACCTGCATGACAGGTGAGTGGGATCAGCGTGTTTTTTTGTTGATCTGATTGCTGTGATCATTTCAACGCTTTTGTTACATTTGAATCACGTTCGTTAGCGTGTCGTTTATGACTTATAACATGTTGTTAGCGTGTTCAGCATTTAAGCCACTTTTTCGTTTGTTCAAGAAGTCGCTACAACAAAGTTTTCTCTCACGTCAGCTTCAAAATTCATCAGAAATCAATATGCCCATTTCTACACACATTTCTGGTCATTTTGAGTTTTTTTTTTTTTTTTCNTTTTTTTTTTTTTTTTTCCACTTCCATTTCTAAAGTTTTTATTCAGTCCTCACCAAATATTCATGCAATTTCCTGTTTCTTGTAGGCGTGGCCTGTTTAACACTGAGGAGCTGCAATCAAACTTTGAATCAAATCACGAATATATACAAATTCTAATTCTGTCTTCCATACAGCATCTATCTGACCTGTAGGTGGCGCTGCAGCAGCATGACTAATGTAAATCTCCATAACTCAGTGGGCAACTTACACAATCACACAACAGGAAACAAAGTCCTCATATCAGCAGATATCATCAGCCAATCAGAGCGTCTGTCACGTCTGGATTCTCCCGCAGATTAAACGTTTTTAAAAATGTTCCGATGTGAAAATGACGTGAACGTGAGCAGAAAATGTCGTAATTCAATCGTTCGTCTTAATGATGAAAAATCTGAATTTCAGTCATTTGTCCGATGATCGTGATGTAAAATATAAGAAAACATTCAGAACTCTGATTTTGATGCTGATTTCTATCACTTCCTGTGTTTCATTATTATTATTATTATTATTATTATTAAATTTATTTTTTTGGCAATGTGGCAACACGCCTTTGATTAGGATCACTGATTCTAGCTTTAAGGCAATCTATCAAACAATATGAAAAAGTTTATGTTCTTTAGGCATGTACACACACACACACATACATACACAGGTCCTGGAACACTCCTTGTATGGCTCCGTGGACTTGCTGGGCTCTGCTGGTTCCTGCTCCTCTAAAGTTTCTGCTCTTGCTAACTTTATCCTGCTGGAATGCGAGCGCCGCCGCGTTATATTTGGACGACTCGACTTCACCTTTAACCCTCTGCAGGATAAAGTTATTTTCTACTTTACTTTCATTTTAATCTGCTTTTGTTATTTGACACTGTAAAAAGATAAATCTTTACTAGACAGGATGATAAATTTTGGTGTGTGAAAATCCAGCTAGTTTTTCTATGGCTGCCGGAAAAATTCTTTAGTTTAGGAAAAACTCTTTAAAGGACCATACCACCCATTTTGCATGTTTGAGCCTAATATATTCAATTTTCATACATGTTACATTACTGACAATCATTTCCAAAGCATACTACTGGAACGGTGAATTAAAAATGTTTTTCCTACCTTCCAGACCTCCATTGGTTTCAGTTCATTCTGCTATTAAAATCAACTTGTTGATACTGTAAACGTTCTTGGGATAGGTAATCCATCATCACCAACAAGACGTGTATTCAGGTTTTTTTAGAAGTTATGTAATTTTAGTGTTTAAGCTCAATAAAAAGCGTGGAGTGAATGTATGCCTCCACCGGGGAATATAGTCCCAAAAGAAGACCTGCGTTTATGGAAAAATTTAAAGGACCGTGACTTCATAAGGCTGTGTAACTATTAGCAGGAGAAACATGGATTTTTAAGGTGGGTGTATCACTTGAATATTTGTCTTTGGAAGATTAAGAGATTTTGCAAAATATCAGGAAAGCTGAAATACAGTTTTATCCTTTGGGAAATGATTGTCAGTAACGTAACGTATGAAAATTGAATATATTAGGCTCAAACATGTAAAATGGACGGTACGTCCTGTAAAAAAATCAGTGAGGGAAGAAATTCTAGAAATAAATCTTGAGGAATTTATTTTAAAAAATAGAAATATTCAGAAAAAAAGAAATTAAAAACAAAAACAGAAAGTGATTGTAGAAAAGAAGAATCTAAATTTTTGCATTCAGAAAGAATAACGCAAACTCAGACATATTTCAGTTCTGTATTTTACGACATAATCTTCTTGCAGCGTGGGCTCTCATGCTGCTCTGACCTCTGACCTTTACCCAGCTAACACACAACAGTCTCAGCTGTTTGTGCTGCCATTGTTTTATAGATATTAAAGAATATATTATAGTCATTCTGACATCACTCAGCATCCAACCTGCTCAGAACGAAGCACAAACAAGACCATTTTGGATAAAGTTGGAGACAATGAAAAGCCTGTGATGTTAAACAGGCCAAAAAACAGTTATACACTGTAAAGCTATACATTTTACAGGAAAATTCACATTTTACAGTAAAAATTCCTGCATTCAAAATTCTACTCAGGCAGAAGTAAACGTGTTAGCAGTAAAATGTACTTAAAGGACCATACCTGGAGTTTTGCATGTTCAAGCCCACTCAGTACCACCCACATACCCCTTTATGTTTCAACCAAATAATTTCCAAAACATAAAACTGTGTTTTAGTTTTCCAGTTATTTTTTCCAAGTCCCCTAGTCTTTCAAAATCAAATTTGATTTTACTAAATAAATAAATAAGAAAATCTTTGCTAATAATGTTGTTAAAGGACCATACCACCCATTTTGCATGTTTGAGTCTAATACATTCAATTTTCATACGTTACGTTACTGACATCATTTCCCAAAGGATAAAACCGTATTTCAGCTTTCCTGAAATTTTGCAAAATCTCTAAATCTTTCAAAATCAAATATTCAAGTGATACACCCACCTTAAAAATCCATGTTTCTCCTGCTAATAGTTACACAGCCTTATGAAGTCACGGTCCTTTAAATTTTTCCATAAACGCAGGTCTTCTTTTGGGACTATATTCCCCGGTGGAGGCATACATTCACTCCACGCTTTTTATTGAGCTTAAACACTAAAATTACATAACTTCTAAAAAAACCTGAATACACGTCTTGTTGGTGATGATGGATTACCTATCCCAAGAACGTTTACAGTATCAACAAGTTGATTTTAATAGCAGAATGAACTGAAACCAATGGAGGTCTGGAAGGTAGGAAAAACATTTTTAATTCACCGTTCCAGTAGTATGCTTTGGGAAATGATTGTCAGTAATGTTACATGTAAGAAAATTTAATACATTGCAAACATGCAAAATGGCCGGTATGGTCCTTTAATAACAGTGGCTGGTGTGTGATTGTGGGAACATCTGATCACATCAAAATCTCTTCTAATAAGTGGACCTGGTCAGCAGAGGAGATGAGGAGTCAACTTCTGTTTGGGGGAGGGGGGGATGATGGAGGAAAGGAGACATTTTTAGAGTTTTAGGACGTACCCTACTCGTTTCCTCTCCTCTCACTCCTGCCTCACACCTCATGGTGAGAACAGAAGAAACGTTTTCATTTTTATTCTTTTTAAACTCGTATCATGTCAGAGGTGTGTAATCGTGACTGATCAGGTTAAATCTGAAAGGTGAACTTCCGCCGCAGTGCCAGCAGGTGGCGAGTTTGCTCTGTTTTCACTCATGTTGCCTGGTGACGACAGACTGACTCTGCTGCACAAAATGGAAGTTTCTGGAGGAATTTTAATAAAATAAAAAGAAGAAAAACTGTAAATTGAAACCTGAATTAGAACAGATCATCGTCATTTATTGTATTTTGACTATGAATAATGTTTTCACAATTTAAATCTCTGCAGATTAAAGTTTCTTTTCTTTCTTTTTTGTAGGTTTATTTTACATTGTATTTGTCTTTCATTTGCAAAAGCTGCACATAAAAAAAAAATCCTTTACGAGGCACAATGTCACATTTAGTCTCATGAAAAGCTGAACATTTCTGACAAATGTTCTGTTTGTTTCTAGAAAATTCTTGAAACTACAAACAGTGTTTGATTTAAAAAAAAAAAAAAAAATNTTAAAAAAAAAAAAAAAAAGAAAGAAAAGAGTCTTCATTTTCTTCCCCAAAACAATAATTTATTTTTCATCAAGTTGCAGGTTGAGGTTTGATTTGATTTCAGTTCGGAATTGAAAAGTGAGGAAAAATTTCCAAGCATCGCTCTGATTTGACCAACATTTTGTTGAAAAATTGCTGGATTGAGACAAAGCTGTGTGATTACTGGATCACAAGATAGTGAATTCCTGCAGAGATCAGTGAGCGGCCTGCAGCACCTTTACCTTCATCTCACAAACTAATACCTCAATAGGTGGGCTTCCATGCAGAGGTTTCACATATTTAATGTGCATTTCTGAATATTCGACTGAGCTGAGATGCTGTGTACAGTAGAAACTATGTTTGAATTGATATCTGCTCATTATTACACTCTAATTTACTGTCAGATCATGATTGGTTTATGAATTATTACGAATTATGTATTACATTATTTTCTAATAGGCCCATTCACTGTAATGTAGTTAGGAGTTAGTTTCTGCTGTATACAGCATGTAAGGCATAAAATACATTACAATCAATGGATCGCAACACACAATCATTAATATTTATGATTCTAAGTTTCGAAAACAATAAAGTTTTTCAAAATGGGCTTTTGTACTTTACGGAGCCCAAGAGGTGTCAGGGAGAAAAAAAAAAAAAAAAAAAAAA
>VXCM01008758.1:0-16457 GCA_014773175.1 Lucifuga dentata
GGTTTTTTTTTTTTTTTTAATTTCCATAAAATCTGTGCAAAGTTTTGATGGCTGTAAAGATTATTCTTATTAAAGGATCTTAATTTGATCTTAATCTCAAAATTCATCTTGAAATGTGTCATGACTGTAAGTACATTTACATGGAGGTTAAAACTTTGATTATAATAAATCAATTTTTTCAAACATCATGTAAGCGTCATAACTAGTTTGAAAAGGATAGTACTCTGATTAAGAGATGTAGATTATGTAAATGGATTTATTCAGACATGTAAACGTTATAATCACGTATTTACTGACCTGGTGTCTCTGCCCACACTCTGATTATGTAACACGTCATGCCATCTCAGCGAGCCGTGTCCACTTCAATGCCTTTTGTTGCCTTAACAGACAGAAAATATTAATAAGCATAGTGTAATGAAAACGTAAAGATCCCGAGCATCTTGTGGCCCCTAAGCAGATTATGAATTCGTGGACTCAGGTCTGTACATTCAGAAATTGACTCAAAAGTTGAATGTTTTAATGAAATCATTTGTTTCTAATACCATTAAAATCTATTTTTGGAAAACTAAACTAAACCTTTGGCAGGGCACCCCCTAGTGGTCAAAGGGCCAAATCCTGGAAATGTTCCTGAAGATTGTCTGAGATAAATAGGAGTTTTACATTGATTTTGTATTTCGCTCCACTAATGTTGTACAATTTATACGTAATAAAACAAATGTTTTCAATTCAGCATTAAATTTCCATGTAGCTTCTCTCATACTGCACACCAGCAAACTGCTACGTGAAACATCCAAATATTGATTACGTTCATTTATACATGTATATATATATATAATACTGCTGTATAAACACTGTAAATAATTCAACTAAATTGGGATAGCTAACAGATGGGCTGCACTGCAATTCAGAAGGCTAACAGGGTTTAGCTAACCGCTAATGCCTAATGCTGCATTCGTTTTAATCTTGGAACTTGGAATTTCCAACTTCAGACCAGGAAAAGCCAAAGAACAACCCTGAGCTCAAACTGACATCATAATTTTTGACATCATAAATAATAATTTCTCTATTTATAAATGAATATTTAAAAGCTTTTTTTTTTTTTTTAAGTCAATCAGCATAGACACATAGGTTAAACATGGCAATGCAGGAGCTGTTTTGAAAAGGTAAATACTTCATAAATGTTAAAATGTAATTTCTTTTGGTGAGCAAACAAAAGTTTTCATGGCATCATTCATGTGTCCCACTTTGTTTCACTCGGAAATGATGTAATCATAAATGACGTAATCATAAATGATGTAATTCCAAGTTTCAACTTTCCAGTTCTGAGTTACAACAAACGCAGCATAATATGCAGAGCTAGCTGGTTAGCAGCTAACAATGCAACAGCAGGCTATTTTAGCTGAACAAGCAGCAGTATTTAAAGGACAACACAGGTGATTTTGCATTAAGTCCAATAAATACTACTGCGTTATTGACAACCATTTTCCAAAACATAAAACCATATTTTAGTTTTCATTTTATTTTGCCAAATCTCCTAACTTTTCAAAATCAAATGTTCAGGTGATGCATCCATCTTAAAATTCAGTGTTTCACCTGCTAACATTTGCCCACATGTAGAAGGGATGGTCGTTTTTTATTTCTAGTAAGTAAAAGCTTCTCCTGGACTATATTCCCTGGAGGAGACATAGATTTTTTTCCATGCAGCTCTGTGGTGAAACAATTAAATTAAGTAACTTCAACAAAAAATTTAATAAACGTTTAATAGATGTTCGCTGTGATAGATTATTTCAAAAATGCTTCATGTCTCTATAAGTTGATTTTTATATCATACTGGAATGAACTGAAAGCAGTGGCAGGCTGGAAGGTAGGAAAAACAATTCTAATATTTACTGCTCCTGTAGTATGTGGTTATCAGTAACGTAACATGTATGCAGATTATATATATTGGGCTCAGACATGCAAAATTGCCGGTATGGTCCTTTAATACAACGCTTTGTGTAACGTCTGCTAAACATGTTGTCTATCACACTTTATCATTCTTTATGTACATTGTGCGACATCTGGAGTGTTTTCAATACACACAGCTAACTGAGCTAACTAGCACTAGCTAGCATAGGACACGTTAGCAGAGCCGCCCCTCTCATGCCTGAAATACTTTGCTATAAAACCAAACACTCCTCAATTTCCACCTTTTTTGTAAATAAAAACACAAAGAAATAACAGCCAGCCATTTAGGGAATTATGTAATTAATTACATAATTAGCAAACTGAAATGTTTGGGGTGCCAGTTCCTGAAGAGAAAACCACATTAATCTGCAGCAGTATATGTAGTTACATACACAACGCTCCATCTGTCTGCATGCGTTAATTAATCTAAGCAGAAATGATCATCTTGGTTTTTCCACAGCTGCACATGTAAAGCACCAGCAGACTTCTAATGTGACTTTCGAAAAACAGATTAGAGTCGAGCCACGTCAGACACTTACAGATTTGGCAACAACACAAACCATGAAAACAGGCCGTCGCTAATAATTGCTAGTCGGTCCGGCGGTGATTTACGACGTGTTTCCCTGCACAAAGCCCACGGCCGCTGCCATTCATCTCTTTCCTCACCAGCGGCAATTTTGTATTTCACAAATTTAATACAACTCTTTTTTCAAAACCATTATTTCTTTGACCTTTTTATGCTCAGTTCCCAGCACTTGGAAAAACAAAGGTGGAGTCCAAGAAAAATTAGGTATTGAGTTAACTCTCAGAGCAGATAAATCTTTGCTCCTTTTGCAAGCTTTTCTTCTCCTTTCCGTTTTTACAGCATCTTACGTAAGGCCAGCTGATGATGCTGAGCCCTGATTTATTTACTCTGTTCAACCAAATACCTCCATATCTTACAACGTGTGTGTGTGTGTGTGTGTGTGTGTGTGTGTGGTGGATGTCTCTGAATGATGTTGTTAGTGTTTGGGGGTCTGGAGAGTTTTAGCCGTCCTGGATTTGGCGGCCGGACTGACAGCTCTTGGGTGGATTCCGGCTCTAAAGATAGACAGGGGTGTTGGCCGCTCTGTGGTCCGCGTCCAGAAACATTTCAGAAAATGGCCTCCCTCATCACGGCAGCCTCAGCCAGTCATATAGGAAAGCTAAGACAAATAATGCATATTTTTACAAAATGTAAACTTCCTGCTATATTATTACCATATTTCACTGGGATGACGTGCGGTTAGGAGTTTGTTTTTCTTTTTGTCCATGACTATCTTCCTGCCTCTGGACCTTCCCAGAGAGGCTGAGCGCTGAGGCCAGATTAGGGCTGCGTGGATACACAGATATCATAAAGCCGTGTACACACACACACACGCGCACGCAGCTTTTAAATACCCAGCATGCAGCTTCAACTTCACTGGCTTCATTTCTATGATAGTTTATTAGATTAAAAATGTAGAAACTTTCATTGTATAGACATTTCTACATGGTATGTGAGAGAACAGGTAATCCTTAGAAACACGTCGTTTTATTGAGCTATGATTAAAAAACAAAAAACATAGTCTAAATATATTACAAAACATATTTTACTCTAAAAATGAAGACTTGGATTTACATAATCTGGATATGTCGGCTCAAGAAACTAAGGTAAGAAAATGTGAAAACACAGCAAATAACTTTATTCAATAAGATCATGTAAATCTAATGCAACCACCTTAAAGGACCATACCACTCATTTTATATGTTTGAGCCTAATATATTCAATTTTCATACATGTAACGTTACTGACAATCATTTCCCAAAGCATACTACTGGAACGGTGAATTAAAAATGTTTTTCCTACCTTCCAGACCTCCATTGGTTTCAGTTCATTCTGCTATTAAAATCAACTTGTTGATACTTGAAACGTTCTTGGGATAGGTAATCCATCATCACCAACAAGACGTGTATTCAGGTTTTTTTTTAGAAGTTATGTAATTTTAGCATTTAAGCTCAATAAAAAGCGTGGAGTGAATGTATGCCTCCACCGGGGAATATAGTCCCAAAAGAAGACCTGCGTTTATGGAAAAGTTTAAAGGACTGTGACTTCATAAGGCTGTGTAACTATTAGCAGGAGAAACATGGATTTTTAAGGTGGGTGTATCACTTGAATATTTGATTTTGAAAGATTAAGACATTTTGCAAAATATCAGGAAAGCTGAAATATGGTTTTATCCTTTGGGAAATGATTGTCAGTAGTGTAAGATGTATGAAAATTGAATATATTAGGCTCAAACATGCAAAATGACGGTATGGTCCTTTAAGGAAAAACACACATTAATGGAGATGTGCAGTGAATTCATTGTGATCAGAATTAACAGTGTTAGCTTAGCTGCTGTGCTAACCTCAGTTGAGTTCTTTGACTCAAACCATGTACTGCAGTGTGTGTGTGTGTATCTTTAATTTGTGCCATGTTTCACACATTCTAATTCATTTGATTGTTGTCCACCTCGTCTTGAATATCATTATTGTCTAAAACATTGTGACATATGATGATATTATTTTCAGGCTTGAATATATTTTATGCATTTTAATAATTTTATGCTGTAACCAGCCAAGTGTCACTTTTAAAGCAGATATCTCCTGAGGTTTCTGGGTAAAAAAAAAAAAAAAAAAANAAAAAAAAAAAAAAAAAAGGAATAAAAAATATACAATCTCACTGAATTGAAGCCAAGTGTGTACATGTAAAGCCACACAGACACACACTATATTGAGCAGCATGGCCGCCCGGCTGAATGGAGTGTGTACTTAACAAAATACCAAAGTGTAAGGATCCTTTTATTGGGCCGAGTTAGCGCCCGCGAAAGCTCTTAACTACTGTAATGTTCTTTCTGACCAGCCATGTAATTACACTGCCTGTCACCACACAAATCACAGCACACCCGTCATCCTCTGACTTCAATTAGCCTCCCACCCCCANCCCGGCTGGCTTAAAACCACCAAGGAGCCTTAAATCTGAGGCGCTACAGAGTGGGTCAGGGTGGAATGCTGCCAGCGTTCAGTGACCTGAGGTGGAGGCGATCATAAAGCCCATGACAACCTGCCAGCTCTGCAGAGTACTAGTACTATGAGCCTGGGCTTTACAAAATACTATTATGAAGTAATAGTACTATCTATGGTGAAAGCACAGTAGTTGTGAAGTACAGACAAAGTATTCCTCTAAAATGCATCAGAATCCACTCAGAAACCTTTTGGTGTTTTTAACATGAAGTTGATTTTAAATGTTTTTTGTTGCTTATTTACTACGAATTATGAGCTTTATAGCTAACCATTTTCCAACGTATGATGTAGTACTTTAAAGCTTAGATGTTTTCCTATGAGTCAGTCGCTGGTTTTCCTTTCATATCTAGTCCTATGAAAAACAAGCTGTGGAGACGTGAAATGTGTTCTGTAAGTTACAGAAAAGTAAACGTCTCTTTAAGTTCATCACATTTATTACCTGATGCTGAAAAGCTGTTTGAGATACAGCAGCAGGTAGAAACGGGGCGTACCTGCAGGCTCAGGTTCACCTGCTCTCTTGGGACAGGTAAATGCCTCAGATCTTGCTCATGTATGCGTTTATAGCAGCAACAATTCATGGTGAATTCAGTGAATTTCTCTTTGATCCAGATACAATATTTGCTGCTCAGAGGCACGCGGGCAGCTGCCAGCTCACCTTACATGAGCACTGTTTTACGGTATCACTGGACATTTTATTAGTTTATGATTTTTTTTTAATCTTAACTTTTGATTTTTGTGATAATAAAATATAACACAATTAATAATAATGCTACCTGCAGGAGGAACACAAAATATCGATAATAATAACCATAATGTGCATGATATCAACGGCGTTCAGTCTCCACACTGACATCTTTAAACGTTCTGCATGTTGTTATGTTTCCAGGTGAACACAAACTCAGACCAAACTAGAATTAGCGTGTTGTATGAAATTGTAGTGTTGTTGCATTCCTCGGCTGTTTGTGCACACATGCTGCTGTAACACAAAGCTAAACAAACAGGAAAAGCTAGCCGCTCCTGGATAATCTAAATGGACCATTTGGATTTAATAGAGTTTTGTTTTGATGTTGGACTGGATACGTTTGGTTTTGGCTGATAAAGCAGGCGTGTCGTCTTTGACAGGATAACGGATCGTTTCAGGTAAAACTTTGATGATACATGGATGTTATGTAGTTCATATAACCTCAGCTTCAGGGTTCAGCAGAAGTTCATGGCCACAGAATGTCCACAACATGTGGTTACATGCACAGGAGGAAGATGTAAACCAGATCAACAGACAAGACACATGTTGACTCATTTGAGAGAATGTTTAAAGGACCATACCGTCCATTTTGCATGTTTGAGCCTAATATATTCAATGTTCCTACATGTTACATTACAGACAATCATTTCCAAAAGGATAAAACCATATTTCAGCTTTCCTGATATTTTTCTAAATCTCTGAATCTTTCAAAATCAAATATTCAAGTGATACACCCACCTTAAAAATCCATGTTTCTCCTGCTAATAGTTACACAGCCTTATGAAGTCACGGTCCTTTAAATTTTTCCATAAACGCAGGTCTTCTTTTGGGACTATATTCCCTGGTGGAGGCATACATTCACTCCACACTTTTTATTGAGCTTAAACACTAAAATTACTAAACTAAAAAATAAACCTGAATACACGTCTTGTTGGTGATGATGGATTACCTATCCCAAGAACGTTTCAAGGTATCAACAAGTTGATTTTAATAGCAGAATGAACTGAAACCAATGGAGGTCTGGAAGGTAGGAAAAACATTTTTAATTCACCGTTCCAGTAGTATGCTTTGGGAAATGATTGTCAGTAACGTTACATGTATGAAAACTGAATACATTAGGCTCAAACATGCAAAATGCCTGGTATGGTCCTTTAACCATTCGAGAGTATAAGTTGTTTATTTGAGGGTTATTAAGTCTGGCACTGAATTGTTAATTATTAATTAAAAAAAAAAAAAGATTAATTCATAGGTACAAACTAGTACCTTTTCGCAGCCTGATACCTGTTAGGACAGCTGATAGGTGCTGGTGATTTAATAGTGAAAGTGTGTCAGAGGACGTTTGAAGGGTGACTCGTTGTGCAGCCCTGAGGTTTCCTCTGAGCTCTGTAAGGTTTATGATTTCTCATAGGGGTAAAATGTATTTGCTGTGCTTAGCTCATGCCAAGGCAAACACACATGTAATATAGATGAAGGATTCTTATCAAAACGTGTCTGCTGCCCACCCTGCATGGTGCGCACCGCAGACCGGCGGAATTGGCGGTTTTCAATTGGCTGGTGATGGAGAGTAGGATAGGTGTAAGTTGGGATGGAGGTCTGACCACTTCTTGCCATGTCAGGGTGAAGCTCAGGGGAAAGGGTGGGGTTAGTGGGTGGTGGTGGGGTTACAGGGACAACATGAGACATAAGAAGAGAGAGGGAGGAGAGTGTGATGAAGAGGAAGAGAAAGGGCTGTGCACGAGAATCACCAGAATCTCAGCTAAACACTAAACAAGCTACTGCGTGCCTGAAGTATGTGTGTGCGTGTGTGCGCACAACCTATAGGTTTCAGAAAGTATAAAAACTATAGACTTTCTAAGTTCAGCTTGTTTTGCAAAGATTTATACTCTAATTGAGAGCATTTTGATGTTAAACATAACGGTCTGGTTTGGACAGCTAACTGTGATAAAACCAAACTACACAGGATCCTAAAAACAGCTGGAAAATAGTGAATATCCAGCAAAAACCACCAGACGACCTGTAAGGTCTAGCTGTACACAGAAAGGCTTTATCATTACTAAGACACAACACATCCCCTCAACCAGGAATTCAGTTACTGCCATCAGAACGATGTTATAAGGTACCAAGAGCCTCCAAATCAATCTACAAAAAAATCTATTCCAAACACAATAGACCTCCTTAATAAACTCCACTAATGCATTCATATCCTAGACAAGCAGCCATACTGTGTTATTCCTGAGTATCTGCTCTTATGCTTTGTGTTTTATGTTGTATGTTGCATGTTGATGTATGTGTGGTGTTTTTCTTGATGGTGAGACCAAAGGCCAGCTTCCAGAAAGCTGGACAGTAAAGTGTTGTATTTTATTGTGCTGTAATGTGTTGAAATGGTTAGCAAATTAAAAGAAATTATGAATAGAATAAGCTGTGCTATGCTGTATGATGCTGTATTACACCTGATCTGACCAGATGTACGTAAATTACTGTCGTACGTCTGGCTGCCCCACCAAACAGAGAAAAGCCACAGAAAGCCATTTTCCACCGGTCATGCAGCGATCAGTCAGGTGTGGCGGTGTGAAAGTGGGGAGAGTTTTGATTTGTCGCCTAACTTTTCTTTTTTGCCACTATGTCTGCGCTCCGCAGAGAGAAGTGAAAGTGTGAACCGTTCTTCCCATTTATAATCAAATTGAGATCGCAATGTTACACAGAAATACAAAGAAATCCTCTTCTAAAGTGAAAGTGTGTGTTGTTTTCCCAGTTTATGCGCTTAATGGTGTTGAGATTACAAAGACACACACACACACACACACACACACACACACACACACACACACCTTCCAGTGTGTACATTCTAAAAAGGTATAAACATGGTTGTTTCCTGGTGGGATGAACTGTACTGCAGCTTTAACACGCTGGTGATTTTATCTTCCATAAAGGCCTAACAGATATAAAGTTGCCCTAAAGGTGGCGCTATAGCAAAATATTAATGGTTCATCCCCTTTGGATCATGAATGTGTTCAGAAAATGTAATGTCTCCTATGGTAGCCTTTTGGATTTGAAATTTCTTGTGTGCAAAGTTAGCATTTTGTGGCATTTTAGGGTATTTAGCATTAGCAGAATGTGAAAGCCAAAGGTTCATGATGCGTTCAGAACATTTCATGAAATCTGCCTGTTAGATTTTCATATTTCTTTCTAGATGTGAAGTTTTTGGTCTGATAGTGGCTCTACTGGAAAAGCCAAGGGGGTCAGCGAAACATTAATATTCTACTTCTGTCCTAAACAGTCACAGAGGGTTCATTGTTGTCGTGGACCAAAAAATATCACCACACGCCAAAATAAAACACACTAATGATGGTGAAATTACACAGATCATAACATTTGCATTTTGTTTTTGCCATATTTTCTTAATCTGCCTCAATTTAATGTTTATTGCAACAAAAAATACAGTTAAACAGAAGAGAATGATTTTATTTAATCTTTATTTATTCAGGGTTAGTTCACTGAGCATCAAATGCTCTTTTTCAGGATTACCCTGCACACACACACACACACACACACACAGCTGGAAGATTCCAGTACAACCACAGACCTGCTGCCACTGAACAGCTTCACTGCAGCATTTGGGGGTTAAGTGCCTTGCTCAAGGGCACCTCAGTGGTGATAATTAGGGAGGGGCACCTAATTCACCTCCCCAATCCTGATTTCTCCTGCCAGTTCAGGGATGGAATGGCGACCCTTCGGTCACAAGCTTTTCTGACCTTTAGGCCACCACTGCCCAATTTAAAGGACCATGCCAATGGTTTTGCAGTTTGAGCCCAATGAATACTACCTGCATACAAGTTGTGATACTGTCAACCATTTTAAAGGACCATACCACCCATTTTGCATGTTTGAGCCTAATGTATTCAGTTTTGATACATGTTACTGACAATCCTAAAACTGTATTTCAGCTTTCCTGATATTTTGCAAAATCTCTTAATCTTCCAAAATCAAATATTCAAGTGATACACCCACCTTAAAAATCCATGTTTCTCCTGCTAATAGTTACACAGCCTTATGAAGTCACGGTCCTTTAAATTTTTCCATAAACGCAGGTCTTCTTTTGGGACTATATTCCCCGGTGGAGGCATACATTCACTCCACGCTTTTTATTGAGCTTAAACACTAAAATTACATAACTTTTAAAAAAAACCTGAATACACGTCTTGTTGGTGATGATGGATTACCTATCCCAAGAACGTTTCAAGTATCAACAAGTTGATTTTAATAGCAGAATGAACTGAAACCAATGGAGGTCTGGAAGGTAGGAAAAACATTTTTAATTCACTGTTCCAGTAGTATGCTTTGGGAAATGACTGTCAGTAACGTTATGTGTAGGAAAATTGAATATATTAGGCTCAAACTTGCAAAATGGGTGGTAAGTTCCTTTAAACTGTAAACCGTATATAGTTTACAGCAGTTTAGTTTACACCCACCTTCAAATTCGGCGTTTCGCCTGCTAACACGCATGTTCACATATACAGCTACAGTGTTTTAATTTCTCTGTAGCAGCAGTTTTGTCTGGGCTTTGTTTCCTGGAGCAGAAATACATTTTCTTCTGTGTAGCTCTGTGCTGGGTCAGTTAAATTAAGTGACTTTGACAAAAATAATTAAACCGCTCCAGCGGTACATTTTGAAAATGGCTGGAAGTAACGTAAAAAAAATACTGGGTGCAAAAGAAACCACCAGTATGGTCCTTTAAGTCTATTTTAGCACTTATTTTGTCCCTCCTTTCCTGTTTAGTGCTGAGCTGAGACTGCACAGTGGGCTCTCAGCTGTATGTTTGGGTGTTGGGGATGGGGCAGGGTGGGGTGGGCGTGGGGGGAGTTGTACGTGCACATGTCCTGNGTTTGGGTGTTGGGGATGGGGCAGGGTGGGGTGGGCGTGGGGGGAGTTGTACGTGCACATGTCCTGCTGACCTGCAGTGGAACGTTTACCCCAAGTTCAAGTCTGCCCTCGGGGGATTTCTGGTTTTTTGGAGCTGCTAACTTGCCGCTGTTGGCGACATTAACCAGAAAACGTTTACCGCCGCTCCACCTGAAACCTCCAGCAGGCAGCATATTTATATCACCCAACCCATCCTCCCCCANCCCGCCCCCACCCTCACAGCCAGGGACTCACAGTAGATCGCTTGTTTTTGGCCCCAAAGTGTCCCCCCTTGTCCTCCTCCACTCTGTCTCCTAGTTGCTGAGAGCGAGGGGTAAATAAAACAATGTGTGGATTAATGATCAAGTGATTTGAAGGCTGCGTTCTTCCAAAATCCAGTCCAAGCTGCTCTTTATTTACCCAGAGGATAAATCAAAATTATGGCCTGTATCAACAATAGAACTGGGCTCCCTAGAGAGAAAAACAATGATAAATCATCGGAGAAAAAGAGTAGGAATTACACAAAGTCCCTACTGTCTACTTATCTGATAATAGCCACTCCTTCACATGCAAGAATATGACAAACATGGCTGATTACTCCCGTTTTTCTGTTAAATACACAGAAATAAGGAAATCCACTGTGGCTTCTGTCACATTTTGAGAAAATAGAAAAAATACTTACACACATAATTTTTCAAAGTGCTGATATACAGTTTTGGCTGATAAATAACATAACTGTTGTTGATTCCATTTCTCCATCTCCAGAAAGACTTTAGCAACAAACATTAAAAGGATGGACATGTAAGAGCTGCATGATGTCATACAGTATACTCCTACTCTTCAAATTAAAACATGGTCATTTCTGTATTTCATTTGACTGTCTTTGGTTATTGTGATCGGGGCCCCAATGCTGGAGAGACCTAAGTGTCTGTTTTTACCCCACAGCCATCATGAAGCCCCTACACAAGCACAATACAAATGATAAAGTTGTTTTGTGCTATAATTTAATTACTTATGTAAGCACATAAATTCAATATGTGTTTTTATTTTTGCAACTTCCATAAGAAGGACTGTGTACTAAAATTTTTTTTTTTTTTGTTCTTTTGTTGATTTTACTGCAACAACAATTTATTTTGGTGGCGTGGAGGAAACGTGGTTAACCAGCTTAAATTCCTTAAATTCTGCCACAGTTTTCAGAACACCAGTTTCCTATAGTCACTTATCCAAAATTTAAAAAAAACATCACAGAGTGCAAAGAACATTATTTGGTGGTTTAAATTGCAGAGCAGGGATGTTGAGATTAGCTGTTTTACTGTTAATTGATTTATAAAAGTCACGATTTGTAAACCATAAGACAGTCATCCTCAAGGTCCGGACTCCGGTCTGGATCCGGACTGAACCACAGCTGTCTCTGGACTCCCAGCAAATTATTACTTTTCATATGTATTATTTGTAATATCTGTGAGACATTGCTGTGACACGAGTCAAAATTCTCTGCCTTCTCCATTGAAAGTGAAACCGGATGTCCAGCTGAGAGTTGACAGCACAGCTAGTTTCATCAGCACCCTGCTCGACACCTTAAATTGTGGGTAAAAAATTAGGATCCCAATCCGACCCCGGCTTGACTAACTTTCATAAACTGACCTTTGTCTGTAAACCTTAAAAAAATTGTTTACATGGAAAAAAGAGAAACTGAGTCTTTCCTCAGTGCATTATTTGGTTTAGCATGGTAGTGGGATTGGACATCAAACTTTATGTCCAGCAAAAAAGCTCATTAAATGGTCAGTGGAGCATAGGGCATAGAGTATTATGTAGCTGAGGAAGATGGATATGTTTGTAAGGCATTGCAGCTAAAGGCTCCAAACATGTTTGACATGCTTCAGCATCTTAGAGATCAGCATCCAGCCCAGCTAAACACTCCACTAGCTATATGTTAGTTAGCAGCAGGTTTAAGCTAAAATACTCCACAAGCTAAGTTGTAGAAAACTCAGTCAGGTCAACCGGATTCAAGTTTTTAATTCTGAAATGTTTCACCATCCANGTAGAAAACTCAGTCAGGTCAACCGGATTCAAGTTTTTAATTCTGAAATGTTTCACCATCCATCCAGATGGCTTCATCAGTCAGAAATGAATGCAAAGAAGGAGGTTAAACCTCCAGTAACTACTGTAACTATGGTGTCCAAACTAACCTTCAATTCAAATCAAACAGATATTATTCAAATCCCTTTGAATAATAGCCTTGTTTGTGGTTTGTTTGTGCTGCTATCATTTTTTAGATGTTAAAGAATATTTTATAGGTCATTCTGAGGTCACTGAACCCACCAACCTGCTCCAAATTGACACAAAATGGTCTTGTTTGTGCTGGTTTGTGCCATTAAAAGTTTTGTTTGTGTGACTCTCTTTCTCCCGTTATTAGCAATCAGCACGACTCAGTTAATAATCCCCATCCATTCTGCAATATAACATGCAAATTTGGTGTCTTATCTTGATATTATGGAAAAGTATAAAGTGACGGGTGGCACAGTGGTTGCCTCACAGCAAGAAGGTCCTGGGGCCTTTCTGTGTGGAGTTAGCATGTTCTCCCCGTGACGGCGTGGGTTCCATCCGGGTACTCCGGCTTCCTCCCACCTCCAAAGACATGCATGTCAGGTGAATTGGGAACTCTAAATTGCCAGTAGGTGTGAATGAGAGCGTGAATGTGTTTGTCAGCCCTGTGATAGACTGGTGATCTGTCCAGGGTGTACCCCACCTCTCACCCTATGACTGCTGGGATAGGCTCCAGCCCCCCATGACCCTCAACAGGACAAACAGGTTTAGAAAATGGATGGATGGATAAAGTGACAGTTATAACAACGTGACACTGCATATTCCTTGGGAAGATGTGTTTATGCCTGTTGTCCTGTTTAGTGTGTATGCTTCATAAACAGTTTAGTCCTCTGGCATACATAAGTGGGCAGAGAACACTGCCAGTCATGGCCCCACTATAGCTGCTAAATCATGAGATAGTAGCGGTCTGGTAAGGTCATGTACACAATACATGACAGAACTACGGTTAAAAGAGTAAAACCAATGGGCAATCCAGTAGAAATGTAGGTCACATCTATATAAATAAATGAAAAAAAACAAAACAAACACAAAACCCCCCATAGCAGCACAAACGAAATCATTTTGTGTCAATTTGGAGCAGGTCGAGGGGCTGAGTGACCTCAGAATGACCTATTTAAAATATTCTTTAATGTCTAAAAACTGATAGCAGCACAAACGAAGCACAAACGACTGAGAATATTTTTCCGGAGTTTTGCGTTAGGTGGGAGCGGGGCCGCCTGTTGAGAAGAAGGCTTGTGCTCGTGTACGTGCATTGTTGTCCGTACATAACTTCCAGTGTCAGAGAATGAAAAAACGACCCTTTTTTTTGTTTTGGTTTTCTTCAATTTTTATTTTACATATTTTCAAGGGAAAAATGAAAATCACAGCATTTTTTAACTTTTCTATGCACAGTTTGTCTCAAAGAAAATGAAAAATGATTCGTTTTTCATCTGTCATTTTTGGGCTTTGTATAAAATAATCAAATCACCGCTTGTTTTTTGTTTTTTCATTTTTGTTTCCAAAATGAAAATAGAATGACCAAAATATACATGGACCTTTTTGGCATGCCAAAGCAAGGTATCGAAACATATCTCCATGATTTTTCTGCTTCAAAAGCTCGAAGCTGTGTTGAGCAGTCTGGCTTGAGCTTAACATCGCTGCACTAGCTATTGCAGGGCTGCCAACTCTCACACATTGAGCGTGAGACTCACACAAACGGCTGACTTCACACGCTCTCATGCCTGACATCTGATTTCTCACGCTCAAAAAACATCCGTTTAACTTCGTACGTCTTCGGCTTCTCTCTCTGCTCCTCCCATTTTTTATGGATTTNAAAACATCCGTTTAACTTCGTACGTCTTCGGCTTCTCTCTCTGCTCCTCCCATTTTTTATGGATTTTAGCGCCCCGCGCCAGTTATCGGCCCCAATGGAGAGACTGCGGCAGCAGAACGGATTGGAAGTTATAGTGTTTTTAAGTGATTATTAAAATAGTTCAACTAGTCGGACTTTAGCGTTTTAAAGTTACTTTAGACAAACTGGGCATCTATCTTTGTCCCTGATGTGTTGGGGGAAATTGTCTGGTGATGCTGGCATTTCACCACTTAAGTTTTTACATTCCAGCAACAGCGATTAAACAATATGACTAAATAAACAGACAGTAATCAGTTTATTTAGAGTTCATCTGTTATTGACAGCTAGTTATGCAGTGAATAAATATGTGTGGCCTGTGAATCTTGTGTACTGGGCCTGTATTGGGCTCAAAACATGCATGATTACTAGTGTATATATATGTAGAGACGTGAAATGTACTCAAATAAATAATTGATCACAGCGAATATAACGTCTATTTTTTGTCAAAGTAACTTTATTTCACTGATCCAACACAGAGTTGCAAGGAAGACAATGTACACCACTGACAGGGAATATAGCCCCACGAAAACACGGCTTTTACTGAAAAATTAAAATAGCCATGCCTTTTACAATCCAGCATTAAGTGTTAGAAAGTGAAACATTGAATTTTAAGGTATGTGTATCACCTGGACATTTGATTTTGAAAGATTAGGGGATTTGAAAAAATGCATTTTTATGATTTGGAAAAAAGTTGTCAGTAATATAACATGTATACAGGCAGTAGTTATTGAGTTAAACCTGCAAACTCACTGGTATGTTCCTTTACTGAACAAATACAATACAATTGATTATTAAAGTATGCACTACAATTGCTTGTTTTTTACATTGTGCTTTGTGTTTCTCAGAGAAAGCATCCAAATCGCTCACTTCTGGCCACAAAAGACACCAGTTATTCTGAGATGAGTCAGCAGCCCAGCACATCTGAACAAGGTCAAAGAGGCCTTACATCCGCCCTTCAAACAAGCAAAACTTGAACTTGGACACTGCACATCTCAACCTGCAGTCAGTAGACTAATATTTGATTTTGTGATTGATGATATTCAGTCTTTCTCGTTGGTTGAGCAGCCTTCATTCAAAAAACTTGTAGAGGGAATCAATGGTGGCAAAAGAGTTATGAGCAGAAAGACACGAGTCCAGCGTATTGAGAGGGAATTTGCTGCCATGAAAGAAAACTTGACTTCAAAACTTCAGAATGTGACAAGTGTGTGCCCAGCAGCAAATATGTGGACTGCACAAGATTCTTTGGTATGACATGCAGAGATGTAAAGAGTAATAAAATACTGTACTCAAGTAAAAGCACTGTTTTGACAAACTTTTACTCAAGTACAAGTAAAAGTGCTTGTGTAGCAATGTACTTAAGTAAAAGTAAAAAGTATTTTGTTTCAAATGTACTCTGAGTAAAAAGTACTGAGTTACAAAAAAATGTTACCAAAAAATGCAAAAAATACATACATTTTAAACAATTTCAATGAAAAATGTAGCCAAAAGCTTCAATAAGCGGGGTCCAAGCACATGCGACGACTCGACAAATGATTCAGTTTTAGCAGAAGTCGAGTGCGCAAGTATCTACCAAGCTTGGTGACAATAGACCCAATCATTCATGAGATATCACAGTTTTTGTTGACTAATCTACACCTACTCAAATTTGGCAGCCAATTGCAGCAAAACGGTAGTACTTTCTATACACTTACTATAGTCTTACTATAGACATACTATAGCTTTTCTATAAACTTAATATAGTGATTATAGTAAGTTTAGTAAGTGTATAGTAAGTATAGTAAGTCTACAGTAAGTCTTACTATACACTTA
>VXCM01008759.1:0-15901 GCA_014773175.1 Lucifuga dentata
ACATCTCTACCCTCCATACATCTCTACCCTGCATACATCTCTCTACCCTCCATACATCTCTCTACCTCCATACATCTCTACCCTCCATACATCTCTGTACCCTCCATACATCTCTCTACTCTCCATACATCTCTACCCTCTATACATCTCACTACCCTCCATACATCTCTCTACCTCCATAAATCTCTACCCTCCATACATCTCTCTACCCTCCGTACATCTCTACCCTCCATACATCTCTCTACCCTCCATACATCTCTCTACCCTCCATACATCTCTCTACCTCCATACATCTCTCTACCCTCCATACATCTCTCTACCTCCATACATCTCTCTACCCTCCATACATCTCTCTACCCTCCATACATCTCTCTACCTCCATACATCTCTCTATGTCCATACATCTCACTACCCTCCTTACATCTCTATCCTCCATACATCTCTCTACCTCCTTACATCTCTACCCTCCTTACATCTCTATCCTCCATACATCTCTCTACCCTCCATACATCTCTACCCTCCATACATCTCTCTACCCTCCATATATCTCTACCTTCCATACATGAAGCTGTGCTTTCCCATTAACATTATTTAAAATGCTTTATTAATCATGATGATGATTTGCAGGTGGAAACGTTTAAGCATGTTAGTTAAAACTAGCTAAACTTGATTACCAAGTGAAAGTGTTTTAAATAAGTTATATATGACTTTTATTCATCTATATTTTTTAAATGTATAACAGGTTTAATAAGGGCCAGTATAAAATAAGTTAAGTGATACTGTAACAAGTAAAATCGTCTTTGAAATGAAACAACAGGAATAAAGGTTTGAGGATTTGAAACAACCTGGCATTTTCTCCAAGGCATTGGAAGTTGAGCATTATTAGTATTGTAGTATTTAATGTCTTTCAACACACCAAACTGCCTGGAAAATGTGATTCCTGTAAATTAAACTGAAATATTATGTCACTTATCATAACATAAACCCTGTTGTGTTAAGTAACACCTGCAAATGTAAAGCGGAAAACATATTTCCTGACTCAGCAGCTCCACCCACTTGACAACTCTACATTTTCTTTTCATTTTGATGTATTTCTCTATCTCTCACCCTCCCCCGTGTGTGTGTGTGTGTGTGTGTGTGTGTGTGTGCGTGCGTGCATGTGTGTGGCTCATGCACCTCTTCTTGGTTGTGGTTCCTGGCAGACTGACAGCGCAGAACAGCGTCATGAATAGTGGAGAAGAGACAAGACTTTGTCACTTTGTCGTTAAAGAAACCTCCAATCTGCAGGTTCTCAACCACACCGGCTGACAGAGAGAGAGAGAGAGAGAGAGAGAGAGAGAGAGAGAGAGAGGATGGTAAGTGGAGAGTGAAAGAAATAGATGGAGGAATACAAAAAATAGAAGGGGAGAAGGAGGAGAAACTATAAGGATGTAAATTAAACAAGAGAAAGGGATTGAGAGAGATAAAGGGGATGGGATAGGATGGGAGGAGGTATCCCTTTGTTAAATGAACATCATTATCATTCCTGACTGTATAAAAATCCTGCAGCCCCTCAAACACAATAAAACTATTTCTTCATTATCTTCTGTCAACCCAGTACAGGATAATTCCAGCTCATTTCTCCTGTTTCTGAACTCTGGTTTTATTTTTACATTTCTAAATTATTTTCCCATGCAGAGCACCAACCCTGGATATGGTGGCTCTTAAATAAAACTAAAGAAAGACAAAGCTTTATCACAGTAAAAACACACATAACAAACCAGCTGTTTTTACGCTGCAGTAATTTATGACTCATTTTAATCTTCTCATAACCCGCCACAGGATCCCGAGCCAGATGCTGAATGCCTCCGTCCTGGGTGAAGCCTTTTCTGCAAACAGAATGCTTTCTCTTGCAGAAAAACTCCAATAACATCAGCAAACAGCTAAAACAACATCCAATGTTTGTAAAGTCAACTTAAGCAGGCCTGGAACGTCACATAAAAGATTCTGTTGGGATTTGGGAGCATTTGAGACAAACTTTCGGGGAATCAAAGTGGATTTGAATCAACCATTTGTAGATGTGCTCCAAAATTCAATGGGGATTGAAGAGACAAACACAATTTAAGAGGGTAAACTATTATAGCTGCTGTTTTTATGTATTTTCTAGTGTTAAAACACACAGAGTTAAATGTGTGCTGTTTTAGTTCTCCCTTTCAATCTGTTACTGTTTGCATTCTGTATGTCTGACCAAGCCTGGTTTGTTCTTGTTGTGTTTGCTGATGTTGTTAAAAATCAATAAAATGTCATTAAAAAAGTGTTTTATATACATATATATATGTGTATATATGTATATATATATATATATGTGTATATATACACACACACACACACACACAACAGTTAGTTCCGACCAAGCATTTTGATTGGACAAGAATTACTGATTCCAGAATTACTGATATAAAGCATAACAGCACTGGGACTTTTAACTATATGTATCACTCCACTTTACAGGTGTTTTAATAATCCTTAATTAGCCGATATTATTAACTGAGAACATCCATGGAGAACAGAAACGATGGAGCAACACGTTGTCTGATCAGGCTGCGAACTCATCGGAATCACACATCAGAGCCCTGCAGTCCAAACCAACCTCAAGCCATACTTAATGAAATTCTCGGCTCCAGCCCGACCCGATGCCCACGGTCTCTCTCTTTTATTTTTTTCAGGAGGTGTGTTATGACTGTGAGTGGAGAGGGGAGNATGCCCACGGTCTCTCTCTTTTATTTTTTTCAGGAGGTGTGTTATGACTGTGAGTGGAGAGGGGAGGGAGAAAAAGCCCGAGCCAGTGAAATTTAGCCTGAAGCTCAGATTTGTAAATTGCCTCCAGGCCTGATGTGTCCTGAGGCACGTGCAGGGCTCTATCACACGTGCCACCAAAGCAAAAATGTTTATGTGTTGCTTAGCAACAGTCCAGTTGCGGAAGTATTTGTGTTGGTGGAGCCAAATAAATGATTAAATAAACAAATCATAATCTGCTGTCACTTATTACTGTTAATTAATAAATGACGCTTGTAGAACTGTTGTATAAAAGCAATATCACACGCTTTGTGCCTATGACCAAATCACAGCTGAGCTGATATACAGTATAACAGCACTCCTTCTCGTGTGATATTGCTCATAGATATACATATATATATATAACTTTTGTCATATATATATATGACAAAAGTTGGATGTTTCAGAGGGAATAAAACCACTAAACCTGACAGTGATGGAGCCATGCTTTACCAAAAAGGTTTTTCTGATGACCTTTGTTTGAAAATATTTAGTCCCTGTAAGTCTAACAGGAAGTCTGCTCTCAAACTATCTTCTCAGATATTTACCACAAGATCCACTTCTATTCTATTCTATTCTATTCTATTCTATTCTATTCTATTCTGTTGTTATATTACTTACTTTGGCAGCCAGACAGAACCACATCTACACCGATCTCTCCATAGTCTCTATGGATCTGAAATGGAAACAAAGAAGCAGACAAAAGATCAATACATTAGAGTGACAATTAATTAAAAGTCTGATGAATTAAATCATAAGGAGAGAGAGAAAGCAAGAGAGAGAGAGAGAGGGAGAGAAAAAGGATGGGGGAAGGTTACGGTTGTAAGGTGAGATGATGTAGAGAGGCCGAGCTGCAACAATTAGATGTAGAAGTAGAGTAAAAATCAATCTATGAGTAAGACAAAACAGGAACTTCTAGGTCTGTCCACCTGAAAGGCAAATTAATAGTTTAGTTGATTGTTGAAAAGGTGTCTGTTGCATGGAAACTGGACAGAATCATTGATTCTTGCTTCTTTTAGGTGTATCTGAATCTCGAATACACACACTGCGTAGCATCTTGACTCCCACAGTATCCAGGAAGTTGACGGGGCTGAGGTCCAGGATGATGGCTCTGGGGAGGGAGGGGTCAGGGTCAACACCCACATCGATGATGGTGATATCATTCTGCTCTGGCTTCTCTGGCCCCCCCTTGTGGATGGGAGGAGACATGACACAGAGCAAAAAGAAACGAATGTAACTGCTGAATTGTTATAAAAAAAATAAATGTCCTTGTTGTAAACTAAATGTCATCTCAGATCCTCACCATGTTCACTCCATTCATCTTTGCTGCCTTTTTGGCTTTTTTGGCAATGCTCTTCTCATGCCTCTTCTTTTTGGCTTCCAGTTTCTTTTTGGCTGATAGGACCTTGTTGATGTCAATGCCTGACTGAGTGAAACAGCAGAAGAAGAAAAACAATCTCATACAATAACAAACAACCTCCAGTCCAGCCCTGCTCCCTCCTAAGGATTTAGGATTTACAGCTGCCTTTTTACTGCAGCTCTTACATGATCACACAACTATCTTAAGCAACAATAAACACCATTCCTGATTTAAACGGCACATATTCTTAAAGTCATGTGCTCCATTGTAAGGTACAGGTGTGTTTACTGTACCTACTATTAGACATCTGCATATTTAAAAATTGCTCCAATTTATTTCCCTTCTCACATAGTAGACTTATTGATAAACCAATCTGAAGCTTTAAATTATAGACAGCCACTTAAAAACACCCTAACTCATAATTTTATGTCCTCATGTGACTCAAACCAAATAGCATGAATGGAAATGGTAACTATGATGTCAAGTCAAATGTACTTGACAAATTATGTTGATAATTGTAAAAACTGTCAATAAAAATAATAATTAAATTCAAAATACACCATATGACATAAGACAGTGTAAGATTTTTCATGTCATGGAAGAGGAATATCATTTTAATTCATAAACCAATCAGCAGCAACATAACTGCAAGATCCTGCAGTAACCTGTGAAAACACAAGCAGCAGGCAGGACGGGGTGTTACAGAAAGACCTGCTGTGGTGCATTCCAACCTGCTTAGTCTTACATAAACTACATAAGTACATCTGCCCCACCTCTCAAAAAAAATATCAACAAAAAACATGCGCACATGAACAAAAACAATCCACATAACATGTAATGATGATGTATTTGTATTCCATGGTAAAATTAAAGAACCATACCAACCATTTTGCATGTTTGAGCCAAATATATTCAATTTTCATACATGTTATGTTACTGACACTCATTTCCCAAAGGATAAAACTGTATTTCAGCTTTCCTGATATTTTGCAAAATCTCTTAATCTTTCAAAATCAAATATTCAAGTGATACACCCACCTTAAAAATCCATGTTTCTCCTGCTAATAGTTATGCAGCCTTATAAAGTCAAGGTTTAATTTTTCCATAAACACAGGTTTTCTTTTGGTACTATATTCCCCAGTGGAGGCATACATTCACTCCACGCTTTTTATTGAGCTTAAACGCTAAAATTACATAACTTCTAAAAAACCCTGAATACACGTCTTGTTGGTGATGATGGATTACCTATCGCAAGAACATTTCAAGTATCATCAAGTTGATTTTAATAACGTACCAGAATGAACTGAAACCAATGGAGGTCTGGAAGGTAGGAAAAACATTTTTAATACAACGTTTCAGGAGAATGCTTTGGGAAATGATTGTCATTTACATGTATGAAAATTGAATATATTAGGCTCAAACATGCAAAATGGATGGTATGGTTCTTTAATTAAAATGACTTTAAAGGGAAGATGTTTTAGAGATTTCCAAGTTCTTACTTTGATTCAGGGCTATTTTGAAACCTTTGAGATGCTTTAATGAGTAAAAACCATACTGATTTACTTCGATGCCTTGCTATATCATCACTGTGTGCACTGAGTGAAAACAGGTCAGTGTACTGTCTCTGTAAAGCCCACTCTGTTCTGCAGGTGCATCTGGCCAAAGCTTGAACACTGTGAAACCAGCTAAACTCTCTCTGCAATCTTTGTATTGGTGGGTGTTTCTAGCCATGTATGAAGGTGAGTTAGTTCACACGTTGCGTGTTGATGTCAACATGTTACAGGAGTAAAAGACCAGTCAAAAATGATGCTTTCAGGGACGTTTGGGATCAATGGGTTTGTCTGACTGGATGCATTTCTATGGATGTCAGCCTGAAATTTCACAACTTTGACAATGCCCAAAACATACTATTATATTACACGATAAAAATAAGGGAAAATAACAGAAAGCACTATACTGTATGTCACCTGTAAGTCAGGAAACAATTTACATCTACACTAAGTCCCTGAGAGCATTTGAAAAACCAGCTGATAATCTCTGTTTTATTTTTAATGCTACTTGACGAGAGAAATGCAGAGATACTTGACTGACTTGCAGGACAGCTGTGTCTACAAAAACAGAAACTTGCACTAAACACACACACGAGTGTTCTACTGTAAGTGGCTCAACAAAGAAGCATTCTCAGCTGAGTAGTGCAGGAAGAAGAAAAAGCATCCTTCAAGAATCAGAGTTGTTCAGAAATACTTGAGTAAAGGCTCCTGCACACTATAATTAGTGATCATATAAGTTTGTTGCACATCACATGGAGCAAAAATGGGTACCTCCATCAGACTGTACGAGATCAAGATTGAGTCATGTCAGACTGCTAGATAAATACTGGTGAAATGCTACATGCTGTCCAACAATATAATGCAAAGGCACGCACGCACGCACGCACGCACGCACGCACGCACGCACGCACACACACACACACACACACACACACACTTGTCTGTGAGCACAGTGTACGCGCTCTCGAAGTCACAGTGCTTTTTTAATTTTATCACAACTATTTCCTGATGCTTTAAAAAACATGCAGTGAGGACAGGCTGTTTCTGCACGTCTGCACATTCTGGACGTGCTTCTCTACCTGCAGCAGGTATCTCTGGCTTTCTGCTCAGGTTATTCTATGTAGGATGGGTGAACTGGTTCAGGTTAGGGGTGTCGTGATATACCAGTATTGATGATAATCATGATATTTAAAAAATGAAATATTGATAACATGTTAATAATACACATATGATAATACTGTGCAAAAAATCCAGGGCCTCTTAAATAATTTCCGTTTCTTTCCGTTTTCCGTTCTCGTCCCCCCCCCCCCCNCCACACACACACACATACTGCCATGACGCAGCTAGCTAGCTAGTTACCATTACATGAAAAACCACAGTTCCACCTGATGGAGGAGCTGACAGGCTGAGTGAGACGCTCTACCCTAACCTGAAAAAAGTTAGCTGCCAGTGTGGGAGTTTTGCAGATTTGGTAAAAAAGACAGGGTGTTGGTAGACGCCCCAGTCTGCAGGAAATGCTGATCAACAGGAACCGCTAAAGGGGGCGATACCACCAACCTGTTCACCACCTTCACCTCCATCATCCTGCAGATTTCACCATGGTAGAGACAGGAAGTAGCAGTTAGCTTGCTAGCCCTGAAACAGGAAATGTTCCATGAAGGTCTTAGTTGTGTTGTTAAAGCTAAGTTATCATGGCGTTGGACTTGACAGGATTTTCTCTCTCCTGGTTATTTGTTAGATTTGTGGATCTTTTGTTTATCAGGTCATCTGGTTCCTTTACACCATCCTTTAAGGTGGAATTGCTGTTTTTGTAGCTTTTGTACAGTTCTGGTTACAGACTCTCTCCACCTCCCTCCACTCCTATTTGGATTCTAATTCATTTAACAAAAAAGAGATAAAATGCACAATAAATAAAGTTAAAGATGAATGTGACTGATTATTATTATATATTCTTTTTAATTTTCTATAGATATCACAATAATATTAGTATCGTGATTTCTTTTGGCCACGATAATTGTGTAGTGAAAATCTAATATTGTGACAGGCCTAGTTCAGATCCTGTGATTTTGATGGTGAATGCAATGAATTTCATTGGAATGGAACCATTGGTCGGTCTCTCTCTCTCTCTCTCTCTCTCTCTCTCTCTCTCTCTCTCTCTCTCTCACGTGCATGCATCGCACTCTATCTCCATCACAAAAACACACTATACACGAGAAACGGGTTATTGCAATGTATGATTATTACAATGTTTGAACTTCAAAAGCATTCATCATCATCAACATTCTCATGACATTCTCATGCCGTATTCCTATCGGTTGGTTTATATACATAATTGGTAGCAGCCTCACTGTGAGAGTTTGGTAGTAAAATCGTCTAGAAAAGCCCAAAATCGTGAATAGGAGCCTTTAGATACTAAATCTCCAACAGCTACTACTACAGCTCTGGTAGTTGTAGCTGATCCAGAACTCTCTATTAAATGATGATCAGTTTCTCCCTCAGAAGATCAATCAAGTATGACATTAACCTTTAAATAATCTGAACGCTAAACCAACCAGGAAATTATCATAGTCATCTAGGATAGCAGCCAATCAGATTTAATGAATAATAAATCTGGCTGGCAAAATGTAAACGGGATGAGAACTTGATTAGAGCCATTTAAAGCTTCCCTGTTTGCCAAAAGAAAACCAACAGCAATTATTTTCTCAGAAAGAATTCTTGGAGAAATGTTGTATCTATCAAGATATTCTCTGAAGTGATGTGAACTCTGAAGTCAAGTTAGTTTTTAATTTATAAAATGTCAAAGCTTACGGGGTATTTTGCTTGTTTCTGGTTGGGTGTTTTTTTTTTTTTTTTTNTTTTTTTTTTTTTTTTTTACCAGTCAGAATTAAAAATTACAAGAATTTCTCTGGTGGCAATTTGTCATGTTGTAAACAAACCTGCAGATTCTGCCAACCAACGACAAATGAAATGCATACTGTAAATGCTCTAACAGTGCATTAGAGACCTTTATTTACCTCAACTAAAAAGAGAACCCGGCCAATATGTCTTTATTTCTAATTTTAAGCTGTATGTATGTATGTACTGTATGTGTGTATGTATGTATAAGTTTGTGCTTCTTGTCAAACTTTCCCTTTGCTGTGTCATATTTTATTTGTGTCCTTCGGTTTTCCATTAAAATCCCTCTGGGAATGATGACCACAGTAAAAATCTGTTAAGTCAGTGTTCCCTGCAACAGCTGTTAAGGTGGTAACGTGGTAAGATGTCAAACCAAAACGAGAGCCTCGTACCCGGCTTGCAGCGTGTCCCACCACTTATAGATGCACCATAACTACATTTAAGAAAAGAAAAGAAAAAAAAAAGCAACACCGCTGATATGGAGAAACATTTCACAGTGTGATCATTCATCTAAGCTTTTATAAAGGTTCTTTTTCATCCACATTTCTGGGTTGGTGTGTTACAGTGGAACGTCACTCACTCCTCGCTGGGGAGGAGCTCCATGGTTACGGCTTTGTTTCATACTGAGTCCAGTCATTCCTTCTGGCTAAAAGGACAACGGCTAGAGATGGTTTTAAAGGACCATACCATCCATTTTGCATGTTTGAATATACACGTAAGGTTACTGACAATCATTTCCCAAAGCATACTATTGGAACTGTGAATTAAAAATGTTTTTCCTACCTTCCAGACCACCATTGGTTTCAGCTCATTCTGGTACGCTATTTAAATCAATTTGTTGATACATCATCACCAACAAGACGTGTATTCAGGTTTTTTTTTAGAAGTTACATAATTTTAGCATTTAAGCTCAATAAAAAGCGTGGAGTGAATGTATGCCTCCACTGGGGAATATAGTCCCAAAAGAAGACCTGCGTTTATGGAAAAATTTAAAGGACCATGACTTCATAAGGCTGTGTAATATTAGCAGGAGAAACATTGATTTTTAAGGTGGGTGTATTGTTTGAATATTTGGTTTTGAAAGATTAAGTGGTTTTACAAAATATCAGGAAAGCTGAAATACGGTTTTATCCTTTGGGAAATGATTGTCAGTAACGTAACATGTATGAAAATTGGATATATTAGGCTCAAACATGCAAAATAGCTGGTATGGTCCTCTAAAGCGGTTTAGTACTTAAAACGTAGATACTGTCATCTGGTTAGGAGCCCAGGAGAGCTAAAGGAGAAAAAAAAAAGTAATTCAAACAATTTAGTAAGTTATTCAAATGACTTTCCGCTTCTCCTCCTTGAGCCTCCCAGGCTCCATAGGCAGCAGTAGCAGAATACAATATATACACAATATATAGAATACACTAATATTTGCCTGGACCAGTAACAGACATACCAAACCAGTAACAGACATACCAAACCAGGCCTTTATTTGAGACCAACTGCTATTTCATCCTGCTGATTTTGCCTCCCAGCTATAATTGGAGAAGGGCCATTATTTGAATACTGGCTTTTAATAGAGAATTTGTGGTATTTGTGCATCATAAGTAGAATGGAAAAGAATGACCCTGCGGCTTTGACATGCTGCCATAATGAATGAGATATTCCATTATATCCTCCCTCCCTTATTCCCACTCAACTTCCCTCTGTCGTTTGTCATCGTTTATCACCTCCGAACGATCCATCTTCCCATTTATCCCAAAGGAACGTGACAGGGTGTTGAGAAGAAAAGGAGGAAGAAGAATGGAGGAGGTGGAGGAGGAAGGAGGGGGTGTTTAAACAAAAGTAAAAAGGGAGAGAATGACATTCTAAACAATGTCTGTCACGGTGCTGATGTGTGAATTGGTGAAATGTTGGGTCAGTTATTAATGTGTCAAAGATGCTGTTTGGTAAAAGAGGAGTTAACTGCACAGAAATCGTGGCAAAGGGGAATTGTTGCAGGGGTTCCATGTTGTGAATATGTGAATGTATGTGTTGTGTGTGTGTGTGGGTGGCAGTAGTGAGTTTATGTGTGCACATTAAAAAAAAAAAAAAAAAAANAAAAAAAAAAAAAAAAAGTGTGCTCATAAAATCTAGTATGAATCCCTTGTGGTTTGTTCATGAGTTTCATGTCTGTGTTCTGAGTGTCTGTGGAACTGTGCGTAACTATCTTTTCTGGCTTGCCCATGTTATTGTGTGTGTGTGTGTGTGTGTGTGTGTGTGTGTGTACACGTGTCCTTACCTTCTCTGCCAAGGCATCTTGGTACATCTCGGCGTTGGCAAAGTAGAGAGTTGCAGAGGAACGGAAAATCAACACACCAGGGACCTGCCTCACCTGAGACCAATCGATCAATCAGTTAATCAATTAACCGATCAAATAAATCACTACATTTCCCATGATCCTTTGGGCCACAGTCCCGACAATATCCTTGAAAAAAAAAACCTATATTGGTTGAGCCATAGAAACACCGTACAGCTCTTTAAGTTTGTTTTCCTTGCAATATACTTTGTTGTGTGACTTCAGAAGTTAAGTATATTTTTATATAATGCAAAGCTTCAGCATAATGTATTGATTTATCTTATAAGCATGTTTGGGCATCCTGAATGATGATTCTTAAAAATAATTCAAGTAAAAAGTTTGATTCCCAGCCTTTTCCATCCTATGGTTTATATCAGGGATGGAAAGTAAGAAATTATATTTACTCTTGTTACTGTAACAAAATGTTTTTTTTTCTGTAATTGTACTGATTTGAGTAACTTTTTTAAAAAGTGGTTTTACTTTGAAGTAATTTTAATTATAAGTATAGGTACGTTTTAATTGACATCCGTTATAGAGTAAAAAAAAAAAAAAAAATNAAAAAAAAAAAAAAAAATGTCAGAGTGGAAGAACTTCAGTGGCTGGAATAAAATAAACTGTAAACACAATGCTAAAGATGGACAGAACGCTCAGAAGACCAGGAAACCGACGAATTAGAAGAAAACAATCCCTGGCTACATTTAAGCGACCAGTTTAGCTTTTTAAAGAAAAAAGCACACAGCTACAGCATGCAGCAAACTTTGCTGAAAAACGCGGAGTTAGCGGCTAATCAGAACTCAGGCATCAAACCTGTACGAGGAGGTAAGTTAGCTAACTTTATCCTGTTAATTATACATACTAGTCATTAGCTTTGCCCATATTTATGTCCAAAATAATATTCTTTCACTTGTTTCTGGGTTGCAGTTTTGCTACTGAAAAATTTGCACACTAATGTTGATTAAGGGAAGCTACTGAGCTAATTGACCTTAGCTTTAGCATGCGTTAATAGGCCTTAGTGTTAACATGTGTAGGATGGGCAGTTTCAGTGTTCAGTTTTTATTAAATATTTGTCTCATCAGCCAAATATTATAATGGTTAAATTGACTGGAATTATTTTTCCTCCCAAATGTAGAGTAATATCAGGTAATATTAGAACGCTCAACAGGATAACATGTTTTAAAAACGGAACAAAGTCAATGTTAAGTCTTTAATCGGAGAGCATTGCAGCAAAACTGTTTAAAATGTATATATTTTTGCATTTTTTGGGAACAGTGTACTCTTTTGTCAGTACTTTTGTCAGTACTTTTTACTCAGAATACATGTGAAACAAAATACTTTTTCCTTTTATTTAAGTACATTTTTACACAAGTACTTTTACTTTTACTTGAGGAAATTGTTTATGTATATATGTGTGTATATATGTATATATATATATATGCGTTGTGATGCTCTGTTCCGGCATCCTTCTTTCACTTCATCCATACACAATCCCCAAAACGAAGCAGGCCTGTGTCTTATCACATTGTTCAGGATAATACTAGTATAATTTTTCAATAACAAAAATGTGTCATATGACGATAATGAGGCTGATATTGAGATGATATTATGTGTTGACGCATTTTCATACGCAAAAGGAAGAAACAAAACAAGTACAGAAAGTAGCAGTTCAGCGTCTGACACATTAGTTCATGAATGGGCTACCTCGTTTGTTTGGAAATGGTTTGACTAAAAGGCTAACTAGCTAACAGACAACAGGTGTGAATGCAAATTTATTTTTTTCAACTGAAGCAGAAACACTCAGGTGAAAACTAAGCAACTCCAAAGTCATGTGAGGAGGAGAGTCAAGCAGGCGATTTCCGACAGAAAACAAGCAGGTAAATGATGCTAACTCAGTGTAGCATAGCTGGATGTTAACTAGTTGTACTTCCTGTGACAGAAAAAGAAAAGGGTGGGTGGAAATCAGCAAAACTGTAACTTTTTGTCTCGCTAAGGATATAACTTCAGTCTCAACAGTGACTTTTACATAAGCTCAACTCAAAATACCAAATTTCAACAAGAAGATATTTTTCAAAAACGCTCTGCTGGCGATGTATGAACAGTGTTAGCTTAGCCTAAAGTTAGCTTAAAATATTACAGGATTTAGCTAATATTTCTACTTTTACTGAAGGATAACACTGTTGTGCCTATCTATCTATCTATCTATCTATCTATCTATCTATCTATCTATCTATCTATCTATCTATCTATCTGTCTATCTATTTATCTTATTTGCTTACATTTCTTCTTAAAACCCATTTTGATAGACTTACTTTTATGTGATGTCGTCCTTTTGTCGCATTTATGTATTTGCTGCTTATTTACTTATTCACTTAACTACTTATTTATTTATTTATCCATTTATTAGTGTTTTATTGGATTTTATTTAATTTTGTTTTCATCTATTCCCTTGTCTGTCATTGTGTCCTTGTTTTAATGGTAGTTAACTGAACTTTACCTGAATTTTGTACTGCCCTTGTTATTACTTTGTCTGTCAAAGCACTTTGTAAACTCTTTTTTTAAAGATGCTATAGAAATAAAAATTATTATTATTTTTACAGTTTACAGTATTGTTTACTTCTGCAGTCACCAACAAAACATTGTTCAGTGCCACATTTTTCACATCATCAATTCTTTATCATAAAAATACTCTGTGGTATCATGATATTATTCTAAGGCTACATCTCCCACCTCTATAATTAAGGTAGGAAAGCGGGACTATCTGAGGTCAAATGAAACAAAGCTGAAAATGAACATGTTACATAACAGGAATGCAGCAGGGGTGAGGTGGAGCTCTGGATGGGAGGCGGAGCAGCGGTGTGATGAGACGCAGAGCTGTGCACGACTCCCATTAATGGCTCTACATTTGTCTCCTTTGCTTTTCACTGTGCACTTCAGAGAGCTCACAGACTGTGCTGGTTGATGTAAGTCACTTTGTATTTGGAATAAAAGTGAGTTCTGGTTATTCTGTGCGCCTCTGCACCAGCGCTCGCCCCTCGCTTTCTGCTAATGTAAATACATAGCACGGTACCTGATTATAGTCCTCCACTGGCCTGTAAAGGTCTGTCTTTGGGACTTGGCCTAATAGGGAGTACTTTGGTCTACCACACACACAGACATACACACACACAGACAACACAGACACACACAAAACAACAGAACAGTGTCAATATTATCAGTGTGTGCTGTATTTGTAGTGAGGTGTAGCCTCGCAGCAGATTAGCTAATTGCTGGGTGTGGTGGTTGAATGCAAGACTTAACTGCAGCCTTCCCCAAAATGAATCTAATCATAGGTTTTAACTTCTTAAGAGTGAGTATTTGTGTGTGTGTGTGTGTGTGTGTGTNGGGGATGTTTGAAGCAGCTTGTGTGTTCTTACAGTTGTGTCCTGAAGATGACAGTGAGCATGGAAAAGCCGATGGATGCAGCCAGTCCCAGGTCAGGGTTGAACAGCAGGGTGAGGATGAAAGTGACCATCCAAATCACCTAGAGAGAGAGAGAGAGAGAGAGAAGGACAGAGAGAGAGAGACGCACACAGAGACAGACAGAGACAGTAGGACAGAGAGAGAGAGAGAGACACACACACACACACACACAGAGACAGAAGGAGAGAGAGAGAGAGAGAGAGAGAGAGAGAGAGAGAGAGACACACAGAGACAGAAGGAGAGAGAAAGAGAGAGAGAGAGATTTGATTTTAAAAGTACCTTTATTGAACAATTTGTCAATACAGGTGATGTTAATAGACTTTAGTCACTGCCTGATTATGAAAACATAAATCAACCAAAGAAAAACAGAAAACAACAAANTAGACTTTAGTCACTGCCTGATTATGAAAACATAAATCAACCAAAGAAAAACAGAAAACAACAAACGGTATCAAAACAGAAACAGTAATTCTCCCTCATCACCAATGGAACACAGCACGTCTCCCACAGCCCACAGGTGACTGAAGGTCACCAGGTCATCTACCAAACTGTAGAAAGCGTGTTCCACTCTGAGCCGAGCTTTAAGCAGTGCTGTAAAGACATGCTCAGCATCCTCACAGCCCGCTGCCTGCTGCCTGTTCTTACGACTCAGCCAGATAGCTAGCTTAGCAGTGGCTAGCAGGAAGTTAACCAGTGTGTGGACACTTCCTTTCTTTGCTGAGTACTTTGGACCAAAAATAAACAACTGAAAGGAAAACTGCTCCCCTAAACCCTGAACTAAATCCTTCACCAAGTCAAACAGAGCCTCCAAACGTGAACACTGAACAAATAAATGTGCCAAAGTCTCTGGCTGTGAACAGAACTGACAGCCCTCCCCGTGATCAGGATCCAGGTGTGCTTTGTGTCTGTTCGTAGCTATCGCCTCGTGTACGATCCTCCACTGGAGGTCTGCTGCCCGTTTCTCAACGGGCTGCTTGTACACGGACCGCCAGCAGCCTTTCAGAGACGAGCCTGGACCAAAAAACTCAGCCCACCTCGATGCTTTTATGTCCTGAAGTGATTGAAGATTCCTTATCTTCACACGTGATATAAAGCACCTTCTTCCCCACATCTTCAAACTTTCCAAGCTGTGGGGTCGTGAAAGAGAGGAGACAGCCTTCCTCNCCTTCTTCCCCACATCTTCAAACTTTCCAAGCTGTGGGGTCGTGAAAGAGAGGAGACAGCCTTCCTCTTCTTGCCACTCTCCCATGTTAGCAGCAACATCCAGAGAAGGAAAGATATATTCAGCAGCTTCATCCCAATGTTCAGGAAGAGAACGGTTCTCAGAAATGAAAACCTTCAGACCTTCTGGTAACGATCCGATGACCTCCTCCACGATTCTAGACAGCAGTCTCAGTCTAATGTTTACAGTTTGTTTCAGAACCTGTACAGGTATCAACAGGTGTCCAAGCTTTACACATCCAGCCTCTCTGAGAGCAGATCTCAGACTGGCTGAGGATA